>NJDD01001005.1:34953-56642 GCA_002245505.1 Calephelis nemesis | reverse complement strand
TAACTCAAACTCTATTGAATTTTTTTTTGCGTACCATGATTTGCTCTCGCACTTAAAACCACTTGATGCTTTATTTTCAAGGACTACCTACTTATAAATATAACAAGTCACTTTTGTGTGCTCTCTGTTAAGAAATTGTTATTTACAGATATACTCAATCATTATGTGATTGTTAAGAGGTCTGTTTGTGTATACTCAGTTAGCATAGAGACTGTCGACCTTGGCATCTGTCACTCCTCGTCAAAGTGAAAATAAGATATCTCTTGTACATATCTATAGACTTTTATGAAACACTAACCAAGTTGTAGATTGCTACCATGCTAGTCTTTCTGCCACCGTAACAGTTCATTTTATTCTGAGCCGTAACGTCAATGTCGTAAATTGTTCGCTATTGTCATGTTCCGGTTTAGAGGCTAGGTTAATTGGTGCAGCTGCTTTTACTTTAGTAAAGGGCTTTCCATCTCAGCCGCAGGTTGGCAACGTACTCGCACCATTTCTGACTATTAAGAAATTCGTCCGCTTGTTTATCTTAGAGTAGCTAGCTATACAGATTGAAAAAATGCGACAAACGAATAATGGATGTCAGATACAGTTTACTTTATAGTTTTATTAGTTCATTCACGATTTTAGACTAAAAAACGACGGGTTGCACTCCGGGAGTGCCGGATAAGTGAAAAGTTGAATATTAACGTTGTGCATTTTTGATATTTTGGAATGGTTAGGGGATATTTTTGCACGAATTACTTTAATTACCTATCAGTATGAAAGTACTATCAGTTATATGGTAGAATACAATATTCATTTAATGTGCTATCATACACAAACATGACACGAAGTTTTACGAATTTTCGATCAGGTCACCAGTCCTGACGGGAGTTTAGAAGTTTTTACCCATTCCAAAAAATGTGCGCAACGTCGTTAAAGAAGTTTTCACTTCAAAAATCAGTGAGTTTTCTTTTTGGATGGTGGATACTAAATAGTTATGACCTTTTAACGCGTATATATTATAATATACCTATTCCATACGCCACAAACTGACCACGGTTGTTTAAGTCTACAATATGTAGATATCTATTTAGATTGAACTTTCCGAATTGAATAATTCAATTCACCTAATGATAATAGCTAGGGAACTTTGTTTTATTATTCTACGAAACTTTATTCCGACGTTACCTGTTTACTGCAACATAACTACTAAACATTATAGATAGCGAACAAGCAACCGTCGCCTATAAGATGTTACTGGTGCGTCACCTGTAATGCAATTGCCGGCATCGGGGTCATAGGCCTCGATTTGACTTCTCATAAGTTTTTGCTGCATGATTTCATATTGATGATTTGTTTGCTTTTCCGTCGATTCTCAAGATTCGACTAGTGGTTTTGGAGTTATATCTGAAACTGTGTATTTTTTATTTGCTTGACGACGTAACTTTTAAATTAATTTTTTTTCTATCTCCAGTTTTAGGGTTCCGACCTACTGGAAAGGAAAGACGGAATCTTTATTACATTTCTGTCCGTTCTTACGTCTGTCAAGAGTCAAGGCTCTTTTTCTCAGGAACCCAGGATCTCAGGAGGAGGATCAGGAACTCAGGATCTCTCTTTTTCTCAGGATGTGTCACGCTGAAATTTATATCAAATACTCGAGTTTACTATCCCTTTTAGCTATGACAAAATATAACTTTTAAGCCGAGGCAATCAAAGCAGCCGTTTATGCCACAATTTTTTGAAACTCGACAGGGAATCAAAACCTACAGGGATACTTCATTATCTGATTAAACTCAGAATCTTGAAATTTAGTACGAAGCAACGTCTCATTGCACAGATAAATGAAAAATTGCAAATCTGTAAATTTTTAGGACGTCATATAGACAAAATATTTTACGGAATCATCGGTGCACGTGTCCGACTCACACTTGGTCGGTTTTTATTTTAATTCGTCTTAAACTTTATTGCGACGACACTAAATCATAAAAGATAAATCATATAAATCCGTTGATCAGCTTTGGAGATATGACACAATAAAGAATATTGTTTTTTTTGTAATATTGGAAGGCAAATAAGCAGACGGATTTCCTAGTGGTAAAAAATTACCGGCACCTAGAGACACCAAAGGTGGTAATGGTGCGTCGCCAACCAGAGGCCAGGATGTTAGGCCTCGAGCAAAAGTAAGTTAACCGGCTACCTTACCCTCCGAACCGGAACACGTCATGACGTTATGGCGGCAGGAATAGGTAAGGCGATGGTACCAATCCGGGTGAGTCGCTGCGAAACTCTACCACCTAGTCAGGTGTCACGGTGTTAGTGACGGCAAGCCTATGCTCGCGTTTTACGAGCTGCCTGGCACAAGAAGGCAGATGGTCTATTCTACAAAGGAGCCCGGACCAACACGGGGAATGTATACATATTCTTGTTCGTAGTCAATGTTAATTAATACTATTACCGTTTATTATCAGTAACAAAAGAAAAAGCGGCTTGTTATATGTATGAACGAACAGTAACATCTGTTACTCTAATGCTAATCAATTTGGGTCAGCGAAAGAAGTAGGTAGTAGATTTATTTACTATCAATAAACCAATGTCTATAACCAGCAGCTATGATGTCGAGTTCTTCCTTTCGCTAGCCAGCGTTTGGTGGAATTCCGTTTCGTATTCTCTGTTAAGACTCATAATTTTCTTCTAATTAAGTCAACCTGTTCCACCTATACAGCATTTGCGATTCGTAAACAGACTAAACGTAATAAAAGCAACGTTGCCCGGGATTGGATAACCCACTTGCCAAATTGTGGAACTATGTCTTTGGCTATTCATGGGTGTTCTGGCTGTACTTGCCTAACTTTTCGGGGGTTCGCAATAGATACCTAGTTATTTCTATTGAATGTAAAAATATCATAACATGGGTTTGCCAATTTGTCATTTTTGTAACTGTAATGTGGGTTCAAATGAAGAATAGAATAATTAATATTCCATGTTACATCGTAAGGACCTTAAAAGTGTATAAATAGAAAGTTGAAGTTGTTTTAGTTTGGTAATTAAGGTTCTTAAATCCTGCTTCAAACCTATTAGTAAATAGCACATATAAATAATAGGTGGTATATATAACTATCTACTTACCTAATATTAAATGTTTATTGTTTTTTACTTTTTAGTTTTGTGTTCGGTTTTTTTAACGAAGTTATTTTTATGCTAATAGAATGCCATTTAAAAACATAGTCTTTGCATGGCATCGGCTAAAAAATTAAGCAAAAAATTTATTGTTACAGACACGAAGACATTCGGGATGCAATGATGTCACTAGTCCACATGTTTCGGACGTCAGAAGATAAATTAGAAAGACACGAGTACAGAGAAAAAGCGTTAGGAGATCAATTAAAAAAGATGATTGCAGGACTGGATAAAAAGCATAGAGCTCTTGAGCCATTAAAAGGGATGATCTCAAGGCTCGACGAGCGTTTATATAACGTGGAAAATATATTTTTACAGGTAGGTACAGACAAATGGTTTGCAACGTATTTAACAACTAGCTGTACTCGTAAATCAAATCAACATAAATCGCAACAGACAGACAAACGTTCGAATTCATAATGTTAGCGTGGTTAGAAGTCTGAGTACCTATATATTATTATTTAAATGTTTCTCTACATTCCGGTTTTCAAGTTTGTCATTTAATAGTGAGCGTTGTTAGGTCTGTGATTTCAAAACTTTGACACTTTTGACTTTTTTTAACAAGCGTATACTGAAAAAAATATTGAATAAAACCGGACTACGCGTTTTGATTTATAGGTCAGTTTACATTTTGACTGTACCCCTCTCCCACGGGAACCCCTTTAGTAAACGCGATAAAATTTCATAGCCTTCCTCGAAACATAGAGTACCTAACCTGCAATATTTTGTTATAGTCGGTTGAGTAGATTCATAGTCGGAAGCCGGTAGATTCATATTTTAAAATACGGACAGAAAATAATGTGAAAAAGCCAAAAATATGTTTCTGCTGCCTCTTTTTTGTCGCCTGCTATTTTTTTTTATTTAATGTACGGATATATTATTCAATGTACGGAGTTCACTCTTCTTCAGTTTTATAGATATACCTAAGTAGATACTAGACAACGCAACGAACTTCGTACAAATGGCACTCGATACTATCTGTAATAAAACAAAAAGATGTTTCTTTCTATTTGTCTCCGTAGCTCAGAAACATATATTTTTATATTTTCAGAAAGAAGAAAAAGAAAAAGTTACTCAAAAGAAAACAAACGAAGTTTTAGAAGATATCCAAAAATCTCTACAAACTTTAACAACTCTTGTCACTAAGAAAGTGAAAGAAGATGCGGCGGCAGCTGAATTAGATAACAATTTAACAAATGAAGATTCGTTGACTAAGAGACTTGATGCGACTGATGCAAAATTAGATGCCATTAAAAGAGAACTAGAAACTTTGAAAAATGGATTCAATAAGGTGAGTTCGCACGTATTAAAATTCTTTTGTCCAAGCTTAAAACCTTACAGACTTCCGGAACGTCATCTCTACCCGTCTATCTGGCTTTTAACAAAAGTGTCAAAATAATGTACATCAAAGACAGGTAACTCGCTCATCTTTGTATCATCAAAGGCTAATTAATTAGCAATCTCCTATCATGGCGAGTTTATGGTTTTGATTTTTAGAAAGGTGAATGTCTCTAACTACAATGTTATGTAGGTATTTAGCAAAATCAGGTAAATCACAATATTGTATAACTGGAAAACTGATAGATTGCTTTAGACCATATTTGATTTCGTCTCAACCTTTAAAAGAACAATAGTAGAAAACTCTCCGGAACAGCTAATAATTACATATTATATAAGAGGGCCACTAATCCGACAAATATTTCTCCACACCGGAATGCGACAATAGTAATATACTTACTAGCTGTTACTGGTCTCAGTTCTAAGTTTTTAAAGCAGGAAAAAAAGTGGAAATGGTCCAGGAAAATCTAGCGCTTCGTTGAAGTAATCTGCAACCAACTAAAACAAACAAAAGTATTTATTTCTAGCATGAAAAATAATTTTACGAAATGACCTGCATGATGCATCGAAGTAGTCTCTCTAATATTATTTATGCTAGTCACTTTGTTCTACATAGTTCTTAGTTCTCGCTAAAATAGACACTACATGTATCTGCAAAAATCATTACATTAGTATTTTAACTGGCGCATCGGCCGCCCTATGCCTACATACTAGTAGTCTCCCTCCCATTCCGCTGATCTTAAGGTTTTGTCGCCTTGTTAATAAACATAGACTTAAGTGCTCCAAGATTTGAGCTAAAATTCGTAGCTGAGCTACAACATTTTTTTAAGAAGAAAAAAATTCGTTACACACAGGATTTGAACCTGTACCCTTTCGTCTCAAGCTGACGAATGCTCTAACCATTTGAGTTACTGAGGATTTAAGCCCTGTGGCAAAATTTATTTATTTTTCTTTTACCGTTTACGCGGGCAGTTATTTGTAAAAATGTAACCCAAGCACTTAGCACAGGGCAAATTCTGGAATTAAAATACCTTGTGACAATATTGGCAATGCACTGTAGTTCAGACTATAACGTCATTGGACTCATCAGTAAATAAGACGGTGGTCTGTAAGTCTACAATGTTAAGAATTGAGATAAACAAAATACGAATGCTACGAGTATTTTCTTAAATCAGCTCACATCTATCTTGTATTTAAAAATGCGTTGACCAATGGTTGGTTAAGAATCTTATATTCACCTGAAAGAGGACGAATAAACGTCTTCTTATTAGGAAAGGAACAAAAGAATATTTCCTTAACATTTTAATACTTACTTCTAGAAATTAGAAAACTTAAACATTTTCCTTTTTTCGAAATAAGTGATTTTTGATAATCACTTAGCTACTTATTATAAATGAAACGAATACATCTCAAAATCTTGTCTCACGATGTATGTTGCCGATAAACTTAAAAACTACTGAACCGATTTCAATCAAATTTCACATGTACCCCGCATTTTGGTCTAACTTAAAAGATAGGATAGTTATCATCTCAATTATTCACTTATCTCGTGAATGTAAACGAATAAAATGTATTAATTAATTGTTTCTTTCCTGGTTAGATTTATGAAGTTCTTATATACCTATAGCGGTGTACGTTAATTCATCGATAAAATTCTTCAATGCTGTTTGAGTTTATCGGCAACATACATCGTGACACAAGATTTTTATATACCTATATAAGATTAAACTACTCTTAGGTTTATTAGTGAATAATAAGTAATTTGATTATATTTAGATAATAAGTAGGTATAAAAAGTAATTTAACCTATAATTACTGAGCCACAGCAACACGTGGCTGGGCCAGCTAGTATTCTTAAAGATCTTAATTTGTTACGTTGTCCGAATTTTCAATTATGTTTTCCAAGTTTAAGAATTACGTTTTTATCGAATAAAATAACGAACATGCACAAAGCCCTCCTGAAGGTAAGAGACAACCGCGATTCAACCATTCAAAGCTTTTATGCTACCACAATATTATTTAATTTTACTAAACATTCTTAGAATTCGTAATACCTAGCATGTTTTTGTTATCAGCACGATTTAGCCTCGTTTCGATTCCATAATCTCCTACTGTTTGTGATCAATACTCAAACTTAAATGACCATTACTCAAATAGTTTGAGTCAAATTCATACTTCATTTTCGATACTTCATTGTTAATATGTAAGTAGGTAATTAATAAAGGTTTTTAGGAAACATTGAGAGCTGTGTGTATGGAAGTCGCTTCTGACGTGAATCCATTGGAGAGGCATATCTCGGAAGCTGAGAAACTTCTGAACAAGTACGAGCTTAAATTGAATGAATATGGCAACTCAAGCAAAGTCCAGACAGACTTTGTACCACTAAATGAAATATCCCTGGCGGATGAAGCTTGGCATAGTAAAATGACAGAAGGTAAGGCTTTACATACATAACACGTAAGTCTCTGATCTTCATCATCTATGTAAATATGCATTATGAATTGCAACCAATCATTTGTTTAGCAGTAAACAGCAAAGAAGGAATAGTATAGACACATAAACATATTCACGCTAAGTCTCTTGCGTGGTAGGCAGAAAGGATAGGATTATTTAGGATTCCTAAAGACCTATCTATATCTTCCTCCTCATTCATTACTCTTTTCATACAAAACACGTTAAAGTTTTGGAGACTCTTGCCATCAAACTTTATATAGTAAACGATTTGGTCGTGAAATATATGAAAATATTGAGGCTGGAATATTAGTATACAGTATCCTCCAATTTGGAGCTCTACAATTTTAAACATTAACCTTGTCGTACCGGGAATAATAGATAAGGCGTACTAATTCAAACGGATAGTTTCAGGGTTCTACTACCTATATACAACTGTTTAGTTATTCCAGAGGCGAGCCACTACATACACATTAAATAATGCAATTGTTACAGTTATGGAACGTCAAGAAAAAGACATCAAGAAGATTCAGCAACTTCTTACAGATGCAGAAAGCATGTGGAAAGACCTCCCTCGACTATCAGACCTTAAGCGTAGCACCAACCAAACCCTCGAAAGCATCGGCAATTTACAAAAAAATGTTACAGATATCGAGGAAAAATGTAAGTAATTAATTTTTTAAAGGATAAAACAGCGAATAAGCACATGGCTCTCATGGTGTTATAAAACAACTGTGGACTATAGACACCATAGATGTTATAAGTGCGTGATTGTTCTGTGGCAAGGGTGTTGTCAACCAGCTACGGAGGGTAGTAGAGTTAAGTAAATCAATTCAAACAATGACCAATATAATATGAGTAAAGCGGTATCATTAAATCATTATCATTAAGAAGTATGTATAGGTACGCCAAAATGTTAGCACTTTTCATTGTTAGTTTCTTTTGTAAAAGACAGAAAAGATTGTAAACTGTTTGCCTTTAAAATAAACATTAAAATAAAATATCAATAAAAATAAAATCTATTTGTTTAGCTCTAGGTAAAGTGTCCACAAAGATACGTGAAATGGGCGACCGTCTGGCCACCACAAACATGGACATCCAACAAAGTCTTACTCAAGGTAACACGATGAGTGAACGCGCTTACACCGACATGATAAGAAGCTACGAGTCTTTACGCAACGAGGTAGGTTTTGTATTTCTTACGTAGTAAATATTTGCCTATACTGTGACTGCGTTACCCTAAGGAGGATGGAATTAACATCTGTCATTTGTGACTTCAAGTGCCGGTTTAAATGAAAGGATGATTTTACTATGTGGTAGAGTTTCGTAGCGACTCTCTCGGATTGGTACCACCGCCTTACCTATTCCTGCTGCCATAACGTCAATGCTTGACGTTGACGCGTTCCGGTTTGGATAAAAAAGAACCGGGCTCTTAAAACATCATTAAGTCTATTATTTTAAACGATATTTAAAAACGATGAGGGCCTATCATGGAAGATAACTATCCCACCCTACACAACATGACAGTCATTATAGCGACAGGAATAGGCAAGGCGATAAATCTACCCGAGCAAGTTGCTAGTACTCTACCACCAGTGGTATTGTTAGTAATGCTAAGGACCCATGTCACCTGTAGTCGCCACTGTAAGCTGCCTGGCAGGGAGGCAGATGGTATATTCTAGAGGACCCGTACCAACACGGTGAAATTAGACCCATAAATAAAACTGCGGGAAAGATATAGTGTAAACTACCTACTTTGTGTAAGCTCCATAGTTACATTAATATTTTAAACGCAGAGGCCAACTGTCCGCCAACTAAACTAATACATTTGTGTGGTCGTGACCTTTCTAATTAATCTGATTATTATTCTAACTTAGCCTAATTAATTTTATTGCTGGTCGTTCAGTGATCTAAAGTCAACAATGACCACAATAGGTTAGACATTTAGTAAGACTGTACCAACTAATCATATTACCTAATCGCAATTTAAGTACAGATTTAACCGACTCTGTGGTCTAGCGGTCTGTCGTTACACTTAATAAGACTCTGAGTTTGATCCCCGGGTTGGGCAACAAAAAGAAAATGTCTTATCGATATTCTAATAAAAGCAACGTTGCCCGAGATTAATTATGTGCCCGATTAGGGATAGGCTTGTCACCCATCACACTGTGGGACTTGGTCTGCCTATCTCTTTGGGGAGACGTGTGTGGAGACTACATACGACTTTGGTAGACCACACACAAAATTTATATCTATGTTAATATGGGTATTGACAACACAAATTAGTTTGATTTTTTTTCCTAATATAAATATTTTGGACCTAGGAACGGTCACGTTAATGAGGCATGAGAGACGAGACATTTAGACCTAAAAGCGCTGGCCTACGCACGTCGTGAATTGGCTATGCAGGCCAATATAATCTACTTATTACTTATTACGTGCTAGATGATGTCAAAACATGACAATTGCAAGCACTGAAGTTATGACAACAAAATTAGTTTCCCAATGTTGGACCATCTGCCTTTCTGCCAGGCAGCTCGTAAAAGGCAAGCCTAGGCTTGCTATCACTAACACCGTGACATCTGACTAGGTGGTAGGGTTTTTGCACCGACTCGTCTGGATTGGTACCACCGCCTTACCTATTCATCTCGCCGTAACATCATGACGTGTTTCGGTTTGCAGGGTAAAGTAGCCAGTAAACTTACATTTGCTTTAAACATCCCGGCCTCAGTTTGGCAACGAACCATTACCACCTTTGGTGTGTCTAGGTGGCGAGAATTTCTTAACATCAATAACCCGGCTGCTTGTTTGCCTTCGAATATTATATAAAAAATAAAACATACTAGTAAATTATTGTATACTGAGGCAAGTTAGCAGAACTCTATGTAAATTCTATTTCTAGGTACAATCGTTCAGCAAAAACGAACATGTGATGTTACAAACAGCAGATAACGTTATAGCGACGAAGAAGCGCATTGAGTACGGGGTCCACCAAATATCAATGGAAGTCAGTGAACTCATAAGGATCCAGGGCAACTTGCTCAACAAGACAATCAATGAGAGGTACGCATGTTTATTTGATTACTGACCCTTTAAGATTATTGTGACCTGATTTTAACGAGGTCGTTATTGGCTTAAATGTATTAGAGTTAAAGAAATTTATAGGCTACCAGGCCAGATATTAAATTGAAAGCTACTTTTTTGCATCAATATGAATCAAAATGAATAAATACCGACTGCACTACGGAATATCGAAGTTTGAAATGTCGATGTACTGTATTCATAATGTTCATTAGTTCGATGTACGTTACTTTGACAGTACGGTGTGACGAAGTATTGTATTGAAAATGTTTATGAAATCGACGTACGGAACTTCGAAAGATCGCTATGTCGAAGTACTGAACTTCGAACGTTTTATTTCGATGTAGGTACACCCGGCAGAATTGTTTAGAACCAATGGTAAAATTATATGCGGTAGCAAAAAGTAATAACATTAAGTAATTTAACCTTAACTTGAATACAATTAAGGTAAAAAAAAAATACTTATACCAGAAAAAATTGGTTTTTTAGCAAACTATATAGACGCTAGATCGCCTTCATAGTTTCCGTTCTTTTCATTTTGTTAAATAAAGGTTAATAGGTAGTAAGTATTTGGACGAGCACATTCTGGAAGAGTTAGGCAGAGGTACAACCAGTGCACCAACGATTAGCCGAAGTTACTCTGTACTTAGTCCTATAATATGATAGATGGCTCATCTATTAAGAACTGTGAACTTATCCCGTGCAGTGTTGTGTTTATGAGAAAATTGAACAAAACACGAAAAAAAATTTTGCACAATACAACAAAAACAATATATGTATACAACAGATTACAAGAATTAATAGAAAAATGCCTGTTATTTATATCCAAATACTTACTATTAACCTTTATTTAACAAAATCAAAAGAACGAAAACTATGAAGGTGGTCTAGCGTCTATATAATTTGCTAAAAAACCAATTTTTTCTGGTATAAGTATTTTTTTTACCTTAATTGTATTCAAGTTAAGGTTAAATTACTTTATGTTATTACTTTTTGCTACCGCATATAATTTTACCATTGGTTCTAAACAATTCTGCCGGGTGTACCTACATCGAAGTTCAGTACTTCGACATAACGATCTTTCGAAGTTCCGTACGTCGATTTCATGAACATGCTTAATACAATACTTCGTCATACCGTACTGTCGAAGTAACGTACATCGAACTGATGAACATTATGAATACAGTACATCGACATTTCAAACTTCGATATTCCGTAGTGCAGTCATAAATACCTATTATTCCATTTTTTTATCTTGTCACCATCAATTACGAGGGTGGATCCCAAAGTTCGTGGCCTCAAACAAACAAGTGTTTAATATTTTATAACTACCATCACATTAAGGCTTGTTTATTCACTAGCAAGTGTGTAAAGTTACAAACGGTATTTTTTTATTTACGGAATTTTTTGTTTTTTGTTTACGGAACGTCGTAACATTTTTTCACTACGGAAAAATTTTAACAGGTGATCAAATACTTACTTACATAAGAAGGGCTTAGGTAACTCCTTTTACACACAAGTAACACAAACTTTATGATCTTATATTAGCAGACCGAAGATTAACCATTTATTCTTTTAATAATTTACTACTACTACTAGTTACTGACATCACTGGCATTAGTTATGGCCGGATACAAAATATTAAAACTAAGGAATTAGGTTTTCACAAGGTATCGGCGAGATTATAGATTGCTTTCAGCAGACCAGAAAAGTGTTCGATTTGTAATTTCACGTGATTGTTTAGAGCTCTTAAGGCAGTTCCCACTAACTTTTTGGCACCGCTTAATGACAATAGATGAAAGCTGGGTCCATCGTTATACTTCTGAGTCAAAACAACAGTCCAAACAATGGAAGAGATCTGGTTCACCGACCTCTGAGAAGGCAAAGACAGTTTTATCGACTAACAAAGTTATCGCCTCAGTTTTTTGGGATGCGAGAGGGATTATTTAGTCGATTTTTTACCAAAAGGCGAAACAATAGATTCTACATACTAGACAATTACGAGAAAAAAATAAAAAAAACGTCCAGGAATGATCCGTAAAACAATTTTTGTTTTACCAGGATAATGCTCGTGTCCGCAGAGTCAATGGCTGAAATTCATAACTGCGGCTATGAATTGTTGCCCCATCCTCCTTACACGCCAGATTTAGTTCCATCAGACTATCACCTTTTCACAAATTTAAAAAAAACTTTTAGGTGGATCAAACTTTTCGTCAAATAAGGAGGTAATAGCTGCGGTAGACGAGTATTTTTTAGGATCTAGAGGAATATTTTTTTTTAAAGTATAAACAAATTGCAGGAAAGATAGAGGAAATGCACTGCACCACCCTTGTATTAAAAGTTCCGATTTAGCCCATAAGTATTAAAGATTAAATTCTATATCGAAGACCATATCATTTTTATTCAACTGAGGCGCAGGTGGCGATTTTTTTATTAAATCGCCGTGTTATCTCGATTCTGCTGAGTAAAATAAACCATCTGCCTATCTGCCAGGCAGACCGTAAAAGTCGGGCACAGGTTAAATAGGTCATTACCAACAATAATGGTAGAGTGCTGTGCAGCAACTTGCTTCACCATTACGAGACCGTAGTACTCGTTCGCTGATCTCTCCCATAAAAAAAACATCTAAAAATCTAAAGGCGTCCCTTTTTTACATGAAATTGTTCTGGTTTGGAGGGTAGAGCAACCGGAACATTGACTTAAGATTGGACTTAATCCAGGCCTCAGGTTTTAGCAAAACTTTTTTTTTTATAATAGACGACTTGTTTCTTTTAAGTTTCAAGAATACCTAAATGTGATGGTAAGCGCATAACTTTTGAACGACTCAACCGATTCGGCTAAACAATTATTTTTTGTTGCGTTAGTTATTGTCAGAAGTAGGTTCTTATGAAGATAAACACGGGGAAAATTGCAGGGAAAATGGGGAAAAACGATACTTTATTTTTCCCTATACAAACTGAACGGGTGGAACGAAGTTCGCCGAGACAGCTACTTAGTATATAAAAAAAAAACTACTAAAAATATTATGTTTACATGTTTATAGATTTGACAATATTGAATCAACTATAATGGCGAATCAAACTGAGGCCTTCAAAAACTTGAGTGCCAAGATCGAATCGGAGATGTCCCAAGTGTGGCGGCAGATCGGAATCATGTACCAGCAGCTAACAGCAAGCAGGACCACTCTAGATAAACTTACGGTAAGAATATCCTAATGCCCGGTTCCTATATTCAAAAAACGAGTCGTTTTGATTACGGATGGTAGTATTTTGTACGCTTAGTAAGATTACTAACAACGGTTGCTCGTTTCCGACTGTTGATTCTAAACATTTTTTGAAAATATTGGTAACGCTCCGTTACTTTTGAACAAACTACGAATGGTTTAGCTGACGGATTACGATTCGTTGATTATAGGAACCGGGCATAAGTGAAAATGTTTTAGACTTTCTTTTTTTTCTGGGACCAGTTAAGACTTTTAGGCCATACTTCCTTTTCTTCCGTAGTAGGTAATTAGGTATATAATTTTATAATGTTCATTTACAATCCAATTCTTCACTTTCTTTTATAATAGGTACTTACCTATTCATAAATCGTGATACCAACAAAATCTTTTCAGGGTCTTGGGTAAAGTGGTTGCCTCTTACACAAGTTCATCTAGTCATCTTTTTCTCGTCACTTTAAAGACACGTTACACTAATTTCTTCATAAATACTTTACTTGTACACTGAACCTGAACAAACTTGCGCAAAGCGCTACCAAACTGGCTTAATTTTACAAAACGTTTGCACAAAATTTTGATAATCATGAAAAAACTCCAACCATATTTTCTCTGGATGTCGCCAAAACCCTTCGCCGAAGTCGAATAAAGAATGTCAATTTGTATTCGCCACTCTAGTGCGAGGACACAGTCCCAACTCCTAGTAATGCGCATTGTATAGTTGAAAATACATGTTTCAAATCCAGTTCGCCAGTATTGGTCTCAGTATTATATTATATAAATATAGTAATAACCATATAACTTTCGGATTATACCAATTTGTGTACTTCACCCAAATAATAGCAATGTCGGTCTATGTAACTACTTACATTATATATTTATGTAGAAATGGCATTTTTTTTAGGAACAAACTGTGCAATATGTCAATAGTAGCGCTACTGCGATGGATAACATGAAACAGAAGGTAAGCCCTATTATAGTTAAGGATCTTCTGTAACTTTTTTATGTGAGAGATCAGTAAACAAGCATATGGGTCTCCTGATCGTAAGAGACGTAGGGTAATTATTCAAGTATACTGGCTACCCTACACTCCAGACCGGAACATGGCAGAGTCGTTATGGCTGTAGGAATAGGTCAGGCAGCGGATCCCTACCCGGGCAAGTTGCTGCACAGCCCAAACTGTTAAACAGCCTATATGCGGCAAGTACTTATACCTACTCTTATTTATGAATGTAACCACTGTTCGGCGCTTAAATCGAAGCCGCAAGACCCAACCCATTCTGTTTCAGTTGTCAGTCGAGTTGGTGCTATGTTCTGATAACACAGTACCAATTCAAGGTTCCATAATCCGGAACACAGCCCGTGGTGTTAGCATTGCAGAAAATCTCTTCCATCTAAGTAGGTAAATAATGTTATCCCGGGCTGAGAACTCCGCTCACCCAAGAAAAACCTCGAAGCTAGTAATAGGTATTTTTTGTAAAGCTTAAAGTCTTACCACAAGTCGTAATGTATCAGTGAAAAAAAAACAAAAAAGCTTAATGTTATTAAGCTAACTTTTATATTACAACTTATAACTTTTATTGTGTAGGTATATGCGACGCGTTTTTTGCTACCATCAAAAAAACCTTTTTTTTCTAAATTAATAAAAAGTCCATTTTGCTACTGGGCTCTATCTGCCTAACCATATCGTAACGACTAACGTGCAAAGGCAGCAGGGCGCTACAAGGTATTTTTGTCCCCCCTATTAACAAAAAACTGTCCAAGGCATAATTCTGGCGACCACTCATGTAGTGTTTGTTACATATTTTTTATATATACATTTAAATACGGCATACAACCAGTCGATTGGAGTGGAGTGACTTTAATATGTATCTAAACAACCGATTTTTACTAAATGTATATAAACGGTAGGTAGGTACACATACAAAACTATCAATTTTTTGTCTGTTATTTTGTTCCGACTTATATTTAAAACGACTGGACCGATGTTGACAGGACTTTCAGTTAGTTGTAATATTTACTGTGTGTAGGAACTAGGAGTAACTTCGGCTACTTTTATTTTACACTTTTTCGTTAAATTCTGACGACGTCGCGGGACATAGCTAGTGGTGTATAAAATATAATGTTAAGTTACCACACCAATATGTGCCAATGATGTCATTGCTGTATTATACTGTAGAGCTTAAAAATATGATCTTAAGTCATGCCATTCACCAATTACTTTACTCTGTAAGCTGATTCACGACATTGAAAAGCACTAGGGTTGCAACCAATTCAAGTTTTTAAGGACTCCATCACCCAATTATTATTAAAGTCCTACTCAATAGTAAATTACATGATGCTTATACAGGTTGGACTTATAACGAAACAAATGGGAGAAGTGGACGACAATTTGAACTACCTCCTGGGACGACTCTCGCTGGTAACGCAGGAATTCAGCCAAATAAAGACTGGTCTTGGTGAAGCTTTGGACAAGGCGAAAACTACCTTACATGATGTACAATCCAAATCAGCAGGCAAGTATATTTCTTTGAGATAATGATGTGTTCATTCTTAACTAACACTGATGATATTCTGAAGAAAACTATCTACCAGAAACTAAAATTAAACAAATGGCATAAAAGGCACAAAAAAGACAAACAAATGGCAAAACAAACACTAACTCTATCCCTACTTATTTAGATGAGAGTGTGGGTAGCAAGTTTCAGAGGCGCGCCACTATCCATACTTGACGATTTTAACGTAGAGTTGCCGTTCTTCTTTTTTTGCTCTCCTCTTTGGTACTGACTGCTAAGTATCAAAAACCTGTGGATGAGATGTGGCCCGTCTCGACTGAGTGTACACCGAACCGACACACATAACCCCGATCGACTTTAGATTCATTTCTTTCAGATTTAGATTTCTTGATTTCCCTGAGATTTTATCATCAGTTTCAGACGTTGCATGGAATTAATTCGAACTAGGTACCTACGCTCTTTCAACAAAACATTTTTTAAAATCGGTTCAAAAATGACGTAGAAATCGATTAACATAACATGTACACAAGTATAGAAGCATTAGAAGTAAGCAAACAAACTGTACCTATGTATATTTCATGCTTTATGTTTTTTTGCAGATGGTCCTGGTCCACACGAGTATTAAGATGTCAAATGCTTACAACCTTATTCATAGTTAAATTATCTGGATAACAAATTAGATTTATCTTCATGTGTAGATATTATAGTTGCATAAGTTGATTTTGTCGAGTTTGCTACTTACATGTTTTACAGAATATACTAAGTTTTAAATGGATTTTATACATGTTAGAATTAAGGAGTCAATAAATAAGAAAACTGCGCTGTATCTTGTTTTATATTCAACATTTATCTTCACGCCCAGTCCTTTACGCTACGAAAGCATCGCGTGCCAAGCGTAACAATTCCTATTTCATTCAGACCTGCCTTGCTTCCTCCACATTCATTGTTCTTTTTATACAAACACGCCAATACAAAGTTCAGAAATCATAGATTATAAAAAACAAAACGCAAATATAACTTTTGCAAATATTTAATCTCTTTCGTAATGTGGATCTATAATATTAATATTGTACAAGTAATATGATACAGTTAAATTTTATTGTGACAAAATTTCAATTTCGCCCCTCACAGGTCTCGTCTCACCTACAAGAAAAGACCAACTGTACAACTAAGTAGATAGAATTATCTTAAACAATTTACACACAAATTATTATTTGTCTTCCATTTTTGTAATTGGTTATTTAATAATCTTGAATACAACCTCATTTTTCTATGTGCAATAATCAAATTAAATTACTTAAAATGATCTTAAGTGCCCAATATTTAGTGATATTATTTTATGTATATTTGTGATTGTGAAAACACGCAATATTTCATTAGATTTAAATAAAGAACGTTTAAATATTTGAATGCCGGCTATTTGTGTTCTTGTTTTCGCAGTCGGATAATTAAGGTTAAAGAAAATATTGTATTTGTGGTTGGTGATAATTATATTCGTCTTCAGAGACTTCCCAAAGTGCGTGAAGTGACAAATGGATTCTGAGCAGCCTGAACCAACGCACTGTGTGAAGAGTCTCAAACGCGATTGCACACCGATCATAAGAATGTTGCTTTAGAAGCCCTTTGAATCGGTTATATTTTTATGTCACTGTTCGTCGGTTTATATAAAAACTCGTAAGATCAGACTGTGGGATGCGAGTTGCTGTTAGAGAGATACAGGACTAGGTAAAAATAAAACAAAAAGCCTAAAATGAGAAAAATTTTGTCAAGCTTCTGTATTTGAGCTGACAAGGTCTATAAGTAATAGTAGAAATAGTATATTCAATCTTCGACTATCTACTGGACATAGTCAAAAAAAGTGTCCTCAAGTTGGCCTTAATCTATCTCTTTTTAACGTAGAATAATTAATTACACAGCGTCTGGCTGGTACCTATCTCTGTATTGTAATGATGGCATTAAACTGTATTTATAAGACTGGCATGGCATAGTCGTCTTACGACTAAAGCCTATAATAAAGATTTAAAAAATATACTGAATTATTTTTGAGCGAGATCCTTTACGCAAGGCTCATCCAGTAAATTTTAATCGAAGGTTCTATTCAAGTCACTGCTCAATAAACATGTGCTTCTAGAAAAAGTAACTCAAAGTAAGGTAGAAACAAATAACAAAATCAATATTTTCTTTTAGCTTCGTTTTAATAAACACAAACAAAAACTGTCGTTTTATTGGATACTTGTATTTTTGGGCAATCAATAAAGTCAGAAGTCTTTAGCTAATGTAAACATAATTAAAATCGATGTTTTTATAAATCGCAGAACTACAAACATGGTAAAATCATCTAAGGTAAGACTATATTCGTTGTGATTATACAGCCTGGATGGGATAAAAGTAATTTTAGCAATATAATATATTATAGTCCTCATTGACAACAAAAATCAAAAAGAGGACTTAATTTAGCTAATTTTAATCTTTCGAATGTCATTGACGGATATTAAAATAAGGATGCGTTTATAAAGCAGTTTTTTGGCCTTTTCAGTATGGGTTGCTTGTTACAATAATTAAAGTTTTTATCTGGAGCCGCTTGTACTATTTATATTTATCTATTTGTACCAAAACTACATTATAAACGCAACCATACCTGTTAACAAATCCGTCAAAATAACGTCAGCTTTACAAAATAGATAAAATGTATTTGCAATAGCGTATTTTACTTTGGTGATACTAAAGTGCAACGGTAATCAAATCTAAGTACAAAATGTGGCCTAATTATCTTGCTATATAAGCTTGTGCTTAAAAAGGAGCGCTCAATCGAAAGTTTAAAATTAACCTGAAAATAACTTTTGCCATTTACAAATATAATCATGATATATTACAAAGGCTTTATTTGCAGTGTCATACAAGACACACAATACCCATACACAAATAGCACTTAAACATTTTTTTACAAGTAACTATATGTACACATACGTACATGACTATTGATGAAAAAAATATTTACATTATTACCACCTTTGCCATCAATATTAAGATCCTATTCAAAAGTGAAGTTATAATTAAAACATGATTTTCCATACCAATAAAACGAATTTTATTTATAAAACAATTACCGTGGATTATTATTAAAAGCTCAATTGATTTTCAGTGTTTTATTTCTAGGTGAGAGTTTGATAAGTCTAACTGTACAATATCAAACATGCCATTCATTGTGCGTGTGAATCAGTACGTCTAATATGAATTATCTTTTTATTTAAATATACGGAAATCTGAATACGAAATTTTTAGCTGCCCATTAAGCCTACTTTCAATATAATTTGTGCCAAATACTGCAAATAAAATATTTGTGACCATACGTGATTTTTTATAAAATTAATTTATTTGACTTAAATTAACGCGAAGTATTTACTTACATGGAATGTTTTTTTTACGAATGCTGCTACTACCCTCAAAAAACAATCAACAAGCTTTATATGTATTAGAAAACGAGTAATCATGATTATTGGTGAGAAAAATGTATCAAAATAATTAAGTACTTATTTAAATTACATAAATAAAATTACAATGTAATATGGCCCCATATTAGTTTTAAAAAATAATTACAGCCATCAGTTGTTTCTAGTTATTTCTTAACATTTTCATAAATCAACAGATTGTGCAACTCTTAACATTTTGTAGTTAAACTTTATCAAATATTGGTAAACTGATAAGAGTTTTCTTCACAATGTTCTTATTTTAAAAAGGCTGAATTTTATATTTTACAAATAATTACTGGCAACAAGATTTACAACCATTTCAAAATTATCATTGGACGACTAAATGACTTCTTCAGCAGATCCAGATTAACTGAGATATGAAGTTACAGATTTTTTTGAGAAATTTTAGTATTAATAAAATTACTTTTTATACTATAGTCAGTTCATCATCTAAAACAGTCTCTTATAAAAACTGCAGAAACTTGGTACAGTAATTTTAAAAATTATAAGTTAGCACATTTTCCTGGCCCAATAATGCGCCACGTGATAAAAATACTAATTAAATATCGAACAAACCTCGAAGAACATGTTTACCGTCACATTAATTTTCCAAAAAAAGAAGCTAATATTAATTGGGATGATTGAAGGATATACGAGTTAAACAACACAAAAATTCACATGTACGCTGAAAGTCTTACACTTTTTTGGGCAGTCATAAAATACATATACATTGATAAAATTCATACAGTAACTAGTAAACCTGGACTTTGTGTTTTTATCTTAGTTCTCAATTATTTATTTTATATCAAATTGGATCCTGCTATCCATAATCTATGTACAAGATATCTTGTAAAAATTTATCTTTCGTAATTATTTGTGTCTGGAATGTTGCATAATATTTAAATTTATTTTTGAAACTTTCTTCATTGTAGTCTAGCTAAATTTATTTCATACAAAAAGACCTGCTACGCATTACGTTGTTTATCTTACATTAAGTGGCTATTTTTCTATATTGCCCAAGGACACAAACTTTGAAGCTCACTAAGTATACTTTATTACATTATCTAAGTTTAACATGTGTCTGGGTTAGGCAGAGATTTTTTGCCACACCATTCACATTTATCAAAACACTCCTTTATTAACACTAGGTTCTTCATGTTGGAACTTACATAGGAAGACATACAGCTATCAATAGGCTAATAAAGACCATGAAATCATAACCTTTATAATTTGAAGTTTTGAAAATTTAGCTGCTGCAAATTACAAAAGCCTTAAAAAAAGATGAAGTAAATTAAGCTAGTCTGTGGAATATATTCAACATAAGTCGTAAAAAAATAAGCAAATCAACATTTGAACACCCCATAAATTTGAGGCACTTACATGACCTTATCAATAATGATATACTACTTGTAACTAATGGTACATTTGTTCGCACTTTGTCATTCCATAAGGGACCCATTGATACAACGGGTGTGTCACATTTAAAGCTATGGACATATTTCACATACTAACCTTTATAATATGGTCTATCCTAACACGGAAAAGGTAGCTATTTAATTTACAAATTACCCTATCCTACAGTCAGCCCTTAAATTTTAACTGATAACGGGTGCAAGTATGTATGAATGTGTATTAGAAAAATTAGTATACATTGTAAAACATCTAGTACCATGACATGTAAAAAGACTGTGAAAGTGTGAGCTTTTAAAAAATCTGAACAGGTGCAATAGTGAAAAATATTTCAATAATCAAAATAAATACACCTGAAGTTGTAATTTAACTATAATTAATGATAAGATCAACATCCTTTCAATCGTTCAACAACCAAATCTAATAAGCGATCAACATCCATGCACAATTTATTTACACATAACAAAACAACAATATTTTTATTGTATATTTTAAAATTGCTGCACATAACCTTATGTACAATAACTGGTTCAGTTCAATTAGATTTTACCGAACATAACATTAATAGGGTACCTCTACACATGGCATGTTATTATAGGTGTGAAGTCGTAAGGTAGTTTTGTGGGAAAGAATATCAATTCCTACGAGTTCAGTGTAACTAGTGTAACATTAAACAAATGTCTACTTAATGGAAAATGTTTTTTTAATAATTAATCAAAAACAGTGGTTTCTAATTAGTGACATGTGTACATCCCTGTGGTATATAAAACTTCATGAAAGGGTACAGGGTGCCAAACTTAAGACATGAAAATCTAACAGACAAAATGGCTTTACGAATTTATATCACATTGGCTTTCCTTATGATAGGAATGCAATTAGTGAGCCATTTCTCAAAATCACACGCTAGTTAATCTAATTAGGAACAACTGTTCTAAATAATACATTAAAATCAAAGACATTGTATACTGTTCCATGTGGTCTGTTCAAACTGCCATGCAGAGGTTTACAAAATAGGATTCTTATGTACATATTGTCGCGGGTGGC
>NJDD01001005.1:14194-25911 GCA_002245505.1 Calephelis nemesis | reverse complement strand
AATATTATTGGTAAAGAGTTCTATTTTCAAAATTTAAACTTATTTTTTTAATATAATGCTTTTAAGTTGCCAGTTCTAAAAACTTTCAGTTTGGCCCTCGTATGTAACCTACATCCTTCTTCGGGATAGCGAGTTCCTATCTACCAAATTCAATTTCGATCAATTTAATAGTTTCAGAATACAAATAATAGACACACAGACAAAAAATCATTGCATCCATTTTTAAATCGCCTACGGAAAAAGAAAGGTGATATAATTTAACGTATCTTATTTAATTTATTATAACGTAGGGAATTACTGATTTTTTTTTATTTTAGTGGTATGTTATGGTATGTTAGATTTGAGCATGCAGAACGTGATAATTAGGCGTGAGCCTATCTACTACTACATAGTAGGAGAGAGTGGAAATATATCTTTATCATCATATTCTTGCATCTTTTCATCCTTAAAGTAAAAAGAACAGAGAATTTCTATAGAATAGTGTGCAATTATCTTACGTGACCTACATAGTTGAATATCATGTTTACATACTTAGGAAAGGTTTATAGGTCGTTAAGTTTCGGTCAAGCTCGTCGTGTTTGTCTTTCGGATGATTTAATTAAAAGTATATACAGGTCTGAGGTCTACATTTTTTACAGAAACAGAAACATTTTAGTAGGACTATTCAGTCTATATATTTTTCCAGCTGGTTATATTCCAAAAATACCAAAGTGTTAGGTAACACTTTAGTACTTTTTTGTTAGATATATACAAAAAATCCGTGTGTTTGTACATCGTACAAACACACGGCTCTCTTGGTCAGAGACAACCGAGGCCTATAGACACCATAAGTTTTACAAGTTTGTCGCTATTCTGGAGCCGGAAAGGACTATGACGCAAGCGTACCGACTACCGTATCCTCCAGACCGGAATATGACAAAGTCATGATGGCAAAGTCATAATAGGTAAGGCGGTGGATCCCCACGCGGACAAGTTGCTGCACAGGACTCTACCACCAGTAGTCTTGTTAGTAATGACCTACATTTAAACCTGTGCTCGCCTTTTATGAAATATCTGGCAGGGAGACAGGTGATCTATTCCACTCAGCAGACCTAGACCAACCCGAAGAAAAAACTTAGGTATATGTATATTTTATAAAAGAAGTAAATACTTACATGCTACATATTTGATTAGATTTGATTGAGCTTTTACTTGCCCTAAGCTAAAACTTACTTAGAAATAGTTCATGAAGTGAAAATGAAATGTACAAGCCTCTAATGAATGAATTTTCGTTGTCCGTTGGACCTGTGCTATGATGTATTAAAGCAACATTTGATACAAGTTGTATCAACATCAGATCGAGTCCCTTACGAGGTAAACAGAGAGAATCGAGTGCCAAATGTAACAATCCTTGTAGACCTTCTCCTTTGCCACACATTCATACTCGTTTTTACACAAATATGCTCGGTTCGGAGACTGTCGAAACCACCCTCGGATAAAACCGTAGCGATTTGATAGAGGTCTCCCCGGGTAGACCTACACCAAATCGTATTCGTATTGTATATTAATTTTGCCAAACTTTTATCTGCCTTTCTTGAAACATTTCTTTTCTAAAAAGGGAGCAATAATTAATTACTTGTCTGTGTTGTTGCGCTCGCTGACCGCATTCGTAACAGTGATATCCGCGAAAGAGTGAGATTAAAAGAAATTGTTGGTGTTAATGACAATGGTGACAATGAGAAAGGGCATGCTCCATTGGTTCGGTCATGTAGAAAAAATTACAGAAAAAAGATTGACGAAGCAGGGGGGTGATTATGTATCTTAGTTGCCAACTCATACTGCAAAAGTATACTGCAAAAGTGACGTCATTTGTGTTTGCTATCTCTACTGTATTTCTGTTGGTTACTGGAGATAGCAAATATAAAACACGTCATTTGATAGCTATTTGATGTACACTTTTCTATTTTGGGTGGGCAACTGAGTTACATAATCAGCCCCCAGACTACCAAGCGAATCTGGATGGATGTAAGTAGGTACCACCTAGATTAACATTTCACGAAAATCGCTCGATTATTCCAAAGGTGGTGTCAAAAGTCTCCGAAACCGGCGTGTTTGTATGGAAATAATATCTAATGAATGTGGATGAAGCAAGGCAGGTCTACAAAGACCGAGATTTGGCACTCGATACTCTCTGCCTACCCCGTAAGTGACTTGGCGTAAGGATGTGTATGTAATTAATTGTACATAGTTAAAATGATTATAGATACGTCCTCTATGTATGTACATCAGTAGGTTCTAGTAAATAGACACCTATTTATTATATATTATATGAACTTGTAGTTATCTAATCAAATACAAAAATTAGTATATATTTTCACAGGTTCTTTAGAAACCTCAATACAACATGAAGGAGGACAGATACCGGAACCACAAGTTTCCGGAAACAACTTTGTCAAGTTTGCCTCCAAAGTTGCCACCATTGCTAAACTGAGTCAGCCAAAGTCACCGACTTCGCCCTCCTCAGATAGTAAAATGAATTTTTAAAATATTTTGATGAATAAAACCCAAAATTTCAATTATACAGGGTGTATTTGACACCGTAACGAAAACTTCTGTGGTAGTTTAGATACATATCAGACTTCAAAATTCCGTTAACAGTTTTTGTCGGACACGAATGGTTAAATATTTAGCAGTTTTTCAGCCCGCAATGGCGGACAAAGTTTAAGCATCAAGCCGCGCGTTGCGAGCTGTAGGTGCCGACCTGTTACCCTGTTTTATTTCATTGCTGTTTTTAATAATAATGTGTTATTTATTAGATTTTAAATAAAAATTGAGTTGCGTTAAATAGTATTAATGAAATAATAGTGAAATCAATAAAAAATACAATTGTTTTTTGAAAAAATCAAGAAATTTACGACACAAAATTCCAACTACATATTATGCATGTCTACCATGTGCAGGATTCATGGTTTCATTTTTCGGTACGCTGTCATTTACACGGTGTAAGCACGGTAATAATATTATCTACAGTGTAAGTATATCACCGAACAATCGGAGAGTGAGCGCTCATCAAGACGCTCTTATTGTGTTCGTTTGTATCTACGTATCAGTGTTTGGAATCTTATAACGTGTTTTGCACCCACTCGACCCATCTACTTACCTACGTTAATGTAAATAAATATCCCTGAACAAATCACACAAATTGAATCTAATCTAAATTATATGCTTGTGTTATGGGTGTTAGTCAACGACGCTAATACATATAAATACTTATATAGATACCAGAATAAATTTAATAAACACCCACACCCGGAAATGCAGACATCTAAATGTTCATCACACAAATGCCTGCCCCGTCGGGAATCGAACCCGACCCTCGCGGTTGGTCGATGAAGTTAGGCGTATACGATTGCCACTCTCGACCAACGAGGCGGTCAAAAATGTTAACAAAAAACCCTCGGTCTTTTACGATAAAATATTTTTGTCAATCACTAACGTTCTTTATTTGAACATAAAAGAAAATTCGTTTCTCCTTTTTTGATGAGCTAAACATATTTTTTAGTTTAATAAATTAGTATTGATTTTGATATTGTATGTAGGTACTCAAAGCCTTAACGATTAAACTTCTCCAAGGGTGTTAATTTTAAATTATCATAAAGTAAGTAGTAGGTACCGAATGGAAATTAAATATATTCGTTGGTTTAGGCTCCTTTGCAGAATAAACATTTCGCCTTTCTGCCAGGCAGCTCGTTAAAGGAGACTATAGGTTTACCGTCACCAACACCGTGTGAGGAGGTTAAGGTAAATTTAAGGCCGGTAAACTTAATTTTGCTCGGGTCTAACATCCCGGCCTCAGATTGGCAATGCACCATTACCACTTTTGGTGCCTCTAGGCGGCGTGAATTTCTTATCACCAGGAAATTCGTCTCCTTGTTTGCTTACCAATATCATAAAAAAAGGCACAACCAGGGCACCCACGACTAGCTGAAGACACTAAGTCCAACAAACACAATGTTATAGGTGGAAAGACTGGCACCTACCAGGCGCATATCAAATCCCGGGCATCGTTATTTTTATTAGAAACTAGCTGCGCCCCGCGGTTTCACCCGCGTAAGTCCCAATCCCGCGGGAACTCCGGGATAAAAAGTAGCCTATATGTTATTCTGGGTCTTCAGCTACCTACATACCAAATTTCATCGTAATCGGCTTTGTAGTTTTTGCGTGAAAGAGTAACAAACATCCATACATCCATACATACAAACTTTCGCATTTATAATATTAATAGGATTTGAAAATAAAGACCGCTAGTCAACAGAGGCGATCAACGAGTTGGTCTGGGTCCGCTGAGTAGAATAAAATATCTGCCTCACTTCCAGGCTACCCGTAAGAGGCTTAGTGCAGTCTAGCCTACACACAGGGGCAACGTTTTTGTATCACCAATGATATCGATATCACTGTATGATAATTTAAAAATAACACCTCTGCTTTCATTTAGGAACATTAATTAAAATCAGGTTTCATAAAATTCATAATTGATATGTTATGATATCTACTATTAGTAAGTGAACCTACCTACGTACCTACTCATGCTTTTACATATTATGTGTACCTACCTATAACCTACACACTACTACTCAAACTTGTTAACCTAAGTTCATTCCTACTAGAGTACTTAATTTGTATGTTTAACTTTTTATATTGAAATTACAACAGTTATAACAATGTGCCGCCTTCTTATTTTTTAATTTTTTTCTTAATTATTATAGACCAAGTGTTTTAAGTATAATGGCGAAATGTATTGTTTTTCAACAGATTATGATTTCACCGTCGTATTTTTATAATGCAATTTGATAATGTAAAAGCAAACAGCTCTCCTGTTGGTAAGAGATAACAGTGATCTATATACCATAGGTGTTTTAGGACTTTAAGATGCGTCGGTATCATAAGACCAGCTTATTAGTCCCTATGTACCTACACGTCTTATGACTACTGAATGACGAAAACACTCCGAATAGGTAAAGCGATGGATCCCTATATGGGGAACTTGTTGATCAGCACTCTACCTACACAACTCTTGTTGGTAATGATTCCAAGCTCGTCACTTACCAGCTGCCAGACAGGAAGACGGATAAACTATTCGAGAAACAACCAGTTTACAAATAAAAAACAATCCGCTTTTACTTGGAACCACAGATTATACCCCTAACTTGAAACCTTGGTCAACGATTATGGACCCTGCTGGGGTACTAGGACTCAGATTCCAAGATGTAATCTACCATGGCTTTACGTCAACTTCCCATTGCGGAGAGTTAGATGTTTAAGCCATGAAGCAACATCAAGAAATAATTCTGTGTGCACATCACGAAGACGTAATTATTTCTATTTTTCTTCAACTATAATTTCCACTCAAACTTCCGAAAGAAAAAAATATTTGACATCGATTTTAATACAAAAGTCGGCGTCAATCCTTTGATTAATGAAATTCTTACTTATAACAGATTCAGTATTTTTGCCGTTTGACAAAAAGATAAGAATTTAAAGATGTGTCTGAAGCTCAGGTGTTTCCTAGCACTTAATTAATTTACTCTGGGTTATTTCGAATGCTATCACATTTAGCCAAAACTGAGTCAAATAAACAACGTCAAGCCAGCAGTCATAAAAGTTGATAGAAAAAAAGACCTTTCTAGTTTTGTCTAATTTGCTACTAGTTGTTATTAATATGCGGGTTCGAAACCATTTAGATTTAAAAATAAACGTTGCGCTGGTACATCTATAATAATTAGAGGTCAATGGCAACATCTCATTCAGCTGCCATATAGACCTTTGAGTAGCTGCCATTATAAGGTCATTTGTCAGGGCACGTTATTTTTTTGAAAAATATGTAATCTTTTAGCTGTACATACGTGAACATACCGTCCGTAACCGATTCGAGCTGGACAAAAACTGGATGTTTTTGTCAGTCCAAAACGTCGACTGACTGTGTGCCAGATATCTTTAGGACGTCAGAACAGTCAAGGTCATGGCCGCGTCGGATGTAACCGATAGTTTGCAAGGCTGTGTACTTTCATTACCCAGGTAGTCTGTTAGTCGCGACATTCAAGCTGGAAACATATTATCGAAAGCGGCTGTAAGCCGCGACTGATAAATGTGTACAAACCGTCCGCGGACGCTTTCGGCTATCATAAACATCCAGCGAGCCAGATATATCTGCAGGACGTCCGAACGTTCAAGGTCACGTCTGAGACTTACGTGCGATAGTTTACAAGGCTCAAGCTACAAGGTAATTTCATTATCTAGACACTCTGTCAGCCGCGATCGAGTCTGATAGTTTTGTTTTCAGCTTAAGTCGGGGCTGTCAACGGCGTCCGATAGTATGTTTCCAGCTTTTAAATCGTGATCGTAAACGTAGCAGAAGCGATCTCGTAACAGAAATAGCGATGCAACTATTGTCACTCCACAGCCCTAAAATAATTCAGAAAATGAAAAAAAGCGCAGTAAGATATTTTCTTTAATCTAGAAAATAAAAAATACAGTATAAAGGGATTTAAAATCACAAGAATTATTACATATTCACAAATAACGTCTGTATTTGGCAGTTTACATTCGCGTTTAACTGACAGTAAAACAATGGTGGAATTTTAAGCAATAACTTTAAAGCAACATTTGACTTACACTTTATAATACATAAATAATACATCATTGCAAAATAAAATTACATAAAATTCAAGTTAGCTACGTTTTTTTTAATATATCAATTGTTTCTACATAGTCATATTTCATTTTACAAAATATGTTCTCAGGCGTTACTGCAGGGCACATTCACTTAGAACTACCTAATAAACACTTTAGTAACAAATAAATATGTTCAGATAATTTAAAGCAATCATCTTTAATAAAATACAAGACTACACATATTTATAACAGTAGTAACTGTTGTAATAGTTTACACTTGACTACATATCCGGAATTATATTGTGTAATTAATGAACGAAAAAGTCTAGAATTATGGTCACTAGAAGTTAACTTTACTAAAAAAGACGTGTGTAGAGATGAACTATTATTTATGGGTTAAGACAGTAAAAAAAACACACGGCTCTCTTGGTGGTAAGACACAACCTCGGGCTTTAGACATCATAGATGTTTGGTGAACCATAAATTATGAAGGAATGTTTCTAAGCTTTTTTCGCTCACCGAATGATATAATATTGTTGGTATAAGTAACAATATTTTTAACTCCATAATTAAATTCACTCAAATAAATAAAGTTTCAGCACGATCGTTTTAAATTAAAAACTTTACAAAAACCAAGTTTTAATTTTTTTTCTACAATAATAAATCTGCAACATACGCAAACGCAGAATTATTTGAATCGCCTAGCTATATTTTATCCAATCAACCAAACAGACTGCTAGAAAGGGGGAGTAGTTCACTCATTCTCACTAAACTACAACCCGTGCAAATGTTACCCTCCAACATTTTTTTTGTGTCCATAAACATCACGAAATTGTATGTGTGGACAAAAGTGTAAATCGATGAGTGTAAAGACTTCAAAACATTTTCGAGAATCAATTGTCTCTGACTAAAAATTAATGATATAAATGGATATTTTCATAAGCACCTAACTAGAAACAACTTGACTAAAACAACAAGGCAAATGTGAAGGACGAAATTACTAAAGGATAAACTGACTGCCCCAAGCCCTTAGGCGCTAGTAACGCCTGTCTCACACAACAATGTGATTTCACTGATAACCTTATGACTTAGTGAATAACATCGCCAAAAACTCGCACGTTTTAGTCCAACTAGATATCCCTTCATATCAATCTCATTCTCTTTCCTTATCAACTAATACCACGTTTTCTCCATTCGTTTTTAGCGTCGACTGCATGCCCATACATTCACTAATGTTAACATCCCTTGCCTCGTAACAAGACGAGGATTTTAAATCTTTTATATTTAAAAATTTCGTATTGCCACTACTTAGTTTTTTATGAAATAAATTTAGTTTACATTTCAACACTAAACATTTTTCTAGTACGACGAAAGTAAATGCAATTTAGAATATAAACACGCGTCGTTTGTTTTATAATATCGGAAAAGTAATTTGTTTGATCATTTATCACTTCTTACAACTGGATTCGCTGTTTTTTTTTTCAAATAATTATTCAGGCGGACTCTTCTGGTAGCATAGCACTCCAAGAATAAGCATAAAAATGCAATTTGAATTCCATGTTTCGAAAGGCTTAATTTTGATCACTGATAGTGTAAAAAGGAATACGGGATTTTTTGTAAATTATCATACATATAAAAAAATATCTGATTACAACGTATTGTGATCTGTATTATCCTCTGATATTATAAAAAAAAAACGATAAAGTTGCATGAATAGTAGATAGAATGTTGTATTGTGACCTATACTAGCGAACTATTCAATTGAAACCTTACAGCCTCAATTCAAAATAAACTTTTTTTACGGGATAGGAATTCACAAATTTAACATTTCGCGAACAAGTCGCCAACTATTTTTGTAATTGGTGCGGAGTGGAAAAATTGTAATATATTTTATACAAAATGAGCCCTTGCCACTTTAACTGTTTTATTGATTTATAAATGTACACAAATTATCATAGCAAGGAATCACATATTTATAACGATTTAAATCTGTCTAGTTTAAAACCAAGGTAGATGTGTTAAATTGTAGATTTATTGAAATGTGCTAAAAAATAAGGCGCTTGTACGTGAAATGGAAAATCATAACCAGTGGTGTAGCTGAGTGTTTTTTTTTTATGACAAGGGTAAGTTTACGATGAAATTTATCATTTAAAATTTCAATAGGTCAAGAATTTATTTTAAGCTTTTGCTTTATTTAAACTAGAGTGACGTTTATGGAGAAACATAATGCATTTGGTACTATTCTTCATCTCTGCAAAAGTATTGTTTAATGTTGTTCATAGAATTCTTAATGCGAGTGACAAATACGTTAAAAAGAAATTTATGGTGACAATACATCGAATCCTTGTTGCAAAACACGGTCCAATTATTATATATTTTTATCTAGGTCCTAAGATTTTCCTTAGCAAGTGCCTATTTCTGCTATGTATTTAATACAAAAATGAAAAAAACAATTGCAACAATGTAATAATTACAATAAACTTAAAATGGGCCTAGGATTTGCATAACTTAACAATCAGCGACACCTCTGATTATTAAACTACATTTCAATTATTGGACCCGTTTAAGAATCCAAGAATTGAACTTTCACTTAAAACAATTACATGGGACCTACCTAAAAATGAAAATGGTGATAATATTAATAACAGACTTGTTCGTATTGAGTTATCTATAAATGAAACTATAAAGATGAATTCATTTAAAAATAATCAATGAATAATTCGTAAGTTTGTGCATGATACCTGTCTCGTCAATGTGATTTACATACTTTTATATTACAATAGCTTACATGAGGATTGTGGTTCTATAACATAACAAGCTAACCGACGAATACGTAAGCGGTCTGAACGTAACATAACTTTGTCAAGGTGTAAAAGTACATTACATAATAACTTCATGCCGAGCGTATAAAATATTGGCACTTTTCGAGGGTTAAATATCGACCCTATAGCGTACACAGTGCCAAGAACAGATATAGATATTCAAAGCTCACAATAAATAATATTAACACCTACAGAAGACGCACTAATGTACAATATTTACGAAAACTGTGGAGTGAAAACCCCTGGTTATAGTATTTTATACAACGGGAGATGGCAGCGTGTTAATTTTCTTTATTGTACAGTAAACATTCAGAATATTTCCTGGTAACTTTTACTATTTTCCCCCAAAAATGTGAATGGTGATTCATGAAAAAGAATATTATGACATTTAAAGTCTTCTGCACTGCCGGGACGCACATGTAGAGATAATGTTGAATTTATTGAAAACCGCGTCGTAGCCGGTTTGGCGACAGCTGACGTTAAGACTATTTTGAAAGCTAATTGTATAAAATAAGGTCGATATTAAATTGTAATATAAATGTGCTCAATCATTTATTCGCCCGATTTGAACTGACACTTAGGAACCCAAGTAACGACTGTCGCAGTGCCTCTACTATAAATAGAACTATTTTTCATAAAGCATAATTTTGTTATTAACAAGAACTACGGCAACATTATTTATTGACTTTGTTAGGCATGGAGAATTAATAATATATAATATATACGTCACAATGTGCACATTTCAATGAGCAATGCTGAATTTAGTATATCCAATATTGAGCATAATATTTGGCAATACATATTTCATAAATGGCAACTCAGTTACTGTCAAAAAGAAGACAAACTCAACACCATCGTAAGTATACATATTAGATTACATTTGGGTTGTGTACGAATGAAGAAATTTCTTTGTTAGGCTCTTCTCAAACACAAAACCTTTTCCATTATATTTTAAAGTTTCACATGCTTGGAATTTTAATGTTCGCTAAAACAACATTGCCTTGATCAATAGTCATTTAAGTCCGGTTCCTATATTCAAGAAACTAGTTGTTTTGATTACAAATATTATGTTCGCTGTCTGTTATTCAATCTAAATATTTTGTTGAACTATGAGTATTAGGTAAACTACTATGGTTATACTAACGGATTACGGTTCGTTTATAGGAACCGGGCTTTAGTGAGCTTACTTAAATTGAATAAGGAAAAAACTGTTTATTACATTATGGTTAATAATATTTTTTATATTACATGAATATTTAGTAAAGGCCCCAAAGTCACTAAAAATCTCGGAAAATAATGAATCCTGGAAGATAAGCCTTTTCAAGACAAAGAAAATTTCTCCTCTGGTACAAGGATAACGGCTGTACATATTTATTTGAAATATTGCACTGCGTAACATTCACTAAACTGAATACGAATAAATATAAGAAATACGCACATTGTAGGATAACGCGCCCAATCGATCTTCCCAACACACTTACCTTTGGGAAAAATCTTATTTCAAAGACTATATGCGATTATACAAGCTAAATATTTCAATTTAGGTATTTCAAAGCTAAATTTTTTTTATTCATCCGGGTTTTTTTTTCGAACGGTTATTTTACATTCGGTGTAATTACGCTGGTTTCAATGGATACATTTGGGAAGTTTGATTTAGAAAATTCACACTTTCTATTGTCGGTACTTGGTAGCATTCTATTACACTCACGTTTTTTAACGTACTGTTCTAAATTTTTTTAAACACATTTAGTTACACTTAAGCCAATCGGGTTAAAATATACAGCTTTATCACTTTCAATAAATCTAGTTTTAAAACGTGAGTATCCCTTCGAACAAACATGATCAGTTGATCATATTTGTGTATTTCTCCTTTATCCTGCTGTATCAGACTTGAGCATATCTGCATAGAGTATAAGCAAGATCCGATATCGGCCCTACATTAACCGAATTTAAAAGTATTCAAAAATATTATATGGCACGGCACTGTAAGGGATCACCGCCATCTTAGGAACTCTTTTCCTTAAGTTATAGCCATCCGTTCAAAACCCGCATGAATAAAAACATTTTCGACCCAAAATAATTAAAACCAACAACCGGTATTAGAAACACTTTTCACCAAATCACTTGCCAAACACGAAGGCCAGAACGAATGTATTCGGAACTCCAACGTCTTTGTATTGCTTTAATAGGCCTTTCCGTAATGTTGCAGATGCAGGCAGCAACGGCGTTTGAGTGTAGTGGTGG
>NJDD01001005.1:0-10991 GCA_002245505.1 Calephelis nemesis | reverse complement strand
TGTGTGTGTGTGTGTGTTATTTTTTTAAATTATAGGGATCTACAGCTGCCTATTCTGCCGCCAAAAAAATCTGCCATGTTCCGGTCCGAAAGGAAGGGTAGCCGGTTGACTTATTGGCACTCTCTGTCTACCTCGTTAGAGACTTGACTTGATAAAAAATAAGTTAAATTATAATTACTAATGTTTTACTTTTATTTAATTAACTACTCGTTATTTTCATCTTAAAATAATATTTGCATGAATTTTGTGAATGTAGGTCACGATCAGATCCTTTACCACGAGTTGGTATAGATTACGTTCGGTAAGTTACTTGTCGAAATCTGTGACACTTTTAGTCTAAGGGCACTGTTCAAAAATTTCATACAAAATACTTACAGAGACGGTAGCGAGTATAGTAAACTTGACAAGCCATAAACTCATGGTAAGGGCTCAGGTGAATGATCATAAATTCGAACATCAGGACACAAATGAATATGTAAAAATCAGCCAACTAGTTTGCCTTACCCAAAAACCAATACAAAAAAGACTTACCAAATGTGACATAACTGATATTGTCTCCCACTCTCGCGTCTGTATTTACAAGCTCTAGTGGTGGTTCTTTGTGTGAAAATAGAACCTGGTAACAAACGAAAATAGTTTGTTATAATATAAAAAACTAAATCTTCACTATAAGATTTCAAAGTATTAAGAAGACAGAAATATTTGGAATGAATTACTTTTCACACCAATCTTATTTTATGCATTACATTTATAAGAAAAAAAGACAAGCATGTGGAGTTTCTTTCGCCGGATCTTCTCAGTGTGTGGCTGCATTTCGATCTGTGTGCCAAGTGTGAGTTTTTGAAATTATTTAATGACATAAATGTACGGAGTTTTTGTCAATGCCTTGAGTGAATAGTTGAACCAACTAAATTATTTCACACATTTGGATCATCCAAACGTAAACTTTGTAGTAATATTAATTCGTGCGAAACTCGCACTCATATACAAATACTTAAATACACTGGTGTATTTGTAACATCCAAGTGAAATAAAATATATATTCTATTCTATCATATACTTTGTATAAAAAGCTTTGCAACTACCAGCTACAGATCCAACTGTCAGGCATTGAGAATCAGTCCAGTAATTGGATTTATCGTCATTTTAAAAATCTCATTAGACTGTGAAAATATGATGTCACAAGTGTTGGGGACAAATCCACCATGGCCACAACAATAGCTCTGTACTTGGCAACAACTCATCTGATAAAACAAAATATTTTACCAATATCTAGAGTAGGATTTCAGGAAAGTCGTAGGATTATGATATTATACAACCAAGACATTAAAAAACTTATAGGTTCTTAGTAGCCGGATTTACCAAGTAAGTCGACTATAATAAAAAACTGCTTGAATGTTAGGGATAAAAAATCCATGTCCATGAAAAAAAAATGTCTAACAAAAAAAACCATTAATGGAACAGCTAATAATTATTATCAAAATAACTACTAGTTTGCAACAACTTGCTTTTGATGCCATACCATTAGTGGATTTTTTCCTTGACTATAGATATAAACTTGACAATCTCAAGCACTGTTTAATTAATGATGCAAGTAATTAAACAAACGTAATCTGAAGATACCTGAGGTGCAGTATGTGATGCTCTTCTGCCTTCCTTAAGTTCCTGCATGAAAACCTTGCCAATGACCATGTCATCTTCATGGCGGAACACAGTGGAAAAAACTACAGTCACTCGATCTTCTTGAGCTTCTACATATCTGAAAACAACAAAACTTTAGTAAACAACTATTATAAATGCTAGTATTTTGATGGATGTATATTTGTTAAAATTAATTCTGTATGGCTGAAGAGATTTGACACAGACCTGAATTATAGATTGGTAAAATACAAGGGAGTGCCAATATAAGCAACAACCAAAAGTATTAGATAGTATCTTTAAGGATCTTAGGAAAACAGATGACACAAAGAAAGGAATGAACTTTTGCCCACCACTGCAGCCAAATATCTATAAAAATGATTGTCTGATACATCTGATTGTTTCTTATATTATCTTGTCTCAATCACTAAACACTGTAATAAAGAAATAATACATAGGCTTTTTCAGACTACAACCGCTTGTTGTATTCCCTACGGAGAATTGCAAAAACATAGGGGAAGTAGCCCAAAACACAATTTACTAGTATTATCATACAAAAAACAATATGTAAGAGCACAGTTGCACGAAATTTTCGCGTCATCAAATTGATGCGTCGATGTAACATGAATTATGTATACAGTATATTAAATTTCACACATTTGTAGAGAGACAGCTTTGCTGAGCATAGTTTTGTATTAAGATACCAACAGTTCAGGTAAAAAATAAGTATTTATATAGATTTAAGGTTCAAAATAATATATACATAGTATAAAGCAAAGTCACTTTCCGCGTCTGTCTGTATGTATGTATGCTTATGTCTTTAAAACTACGCAACGGATTTTGATGCGGTTTTTTGCAATAGGTAGAGTGATTCAAGAGGAAGGTTTATATGTATAATAACATGCTTCATATATTAGAGAACCACTGATAATTTCAAGATTTCTAATGCGAAGTCGTAAATAAACATATTTTTTTGCGCTTGCATTGCAAACGCTGGCTGAACTCTACGAGATAGATAAAAAAAATGTACTAAGTGTTGTTTACCCTAAAAAGGTCTACAAAAAAGTTCGCGATGGTATACGTTTATCTCTTAGGGATAACTTACAATAACCAATTTTTATCCTTTACTTTTTACGAAAAATAATGGCTCATTTACGAAGCGATTTAAAGCAATACAAAATTAATCCTTATCTGATTAAGTATCTTAAACAAGTTTTACATTTAATGTAGAACAATATAGCCCTTTACAGTATGTAAATTAAACGAATAGCTTCTGAGATATTACAGGTTTAAGATATAGGGACATCGCGGTTGCGGCGGTACCGGCCGGCAGCGGTGCGGTCGCGACGAAGCACGTGCCTTTTTCATAGGACATTTTTTATCTAAATTGTATTTACGTTCGTAATTTAATAATCCACACTAATATTATAAAGTTTGTATGCGAAAGTAACTCTGTCTGTCTGTCTGATCCCTTTTCACGCCTAAACCACCTAACCGATTTTGCTGAAATTTGGTATGTAGATGGTTAGCATTCATGAGAAGGAGATAGGCATATTATTTTTTGGAAATAGGCATATTATTTTAAAAGGGGTGGCAAAGTATGTATGAGAAAAATATTTTTATTGCACATTTTTGCATGAAACTTTGAATAAATGCTTTAGTAGTAGTAGTTTAGTACAAATTATGAATTACGTATTTCAGGATTTTTCGAAATTCACTCCATTTGGGGTTAAAGGGGGTATCTAAGTTTGTATGGGAAATTTAATTCTGTTGAAATATTTTGCGTGACACTAAAATAATGCTCTGCAATACAAATTATGAGATACATATCTAAGCGTTTTTTGAAAATCAACCCCTATGAGGGTGAACGGGGGTGGCACAATTTGCGTAGGAAAAATTTTTAACAGTAATTTTTACCATAAGTCCATAACAACTACGTACATCAGTTTATCATTAACGAAAAACACACAAAGAAATTATGATATACATAGTAGCGAAATTGGTTAAAAATCCCTATTTCCCTACTAATAATATAAATGGGAAAGTAACTCTGTCTGTTACGCTTTCACGCTAAAACCAGTAAACCTCTCTGCAATAAAGTAAAAAAAAACTTTAAAAGTAAACAGTAAATTTTTATTTGTTTTTTTGTTGCCCGGACCGGAAATAGAACCCAAGATCTCAAGAAGTAATTCCGAAGACGGACGGTTAGACCTCAGAGACCATACGTATATTTCTAAAATTTCAAAAAAAAAAATCTGTTAGAGGTTTCCATGACTTGCTATACAGTTTAATTTCACAGGAATTGCCGAAGTGCAGATAAAACTGTGGAGACAATAACGTATTCCTACTATTTATCTGAGGTGAAATTAGAAAAGAGAAAGTGTATGTTCAGTTTTGATGGCAAAATTGCTGAATTGATTTTAATATTTACAAAAAAAATAGATGAAACTTTGGATAGTGATATAGGCTACATTTTATCTTAAAATTTTAACGAGCAGTGTTGGAGAGCTAAATATCAAATTAGTAGACAACGCGGGTGAAGCCGCGGGTAGCAGCTAGTAATAAAATATTAAGAAGTTTAGTTTGAGTCATATAAATCCTTCCTAATATGGATAGAAATACCTACAACATTACAACTATGTGCCCATTAAATGCTACTTGATTTGAAATTTATGTCAAGAACCAAGACCGAGTGGCAGTAAACAAAATTGCTATCATTGCACAGCTTAAGACACGATTAAATAAGAATTATACAACATTCAAACTCTATAGAAACTTTTAAATTTTTAATTTTACTGGTTAAAAGATTAATCTGTTTATTATTATACTTATTATTTTCCATGAAAAAATGAAAAGCGTAATTTATTATAAATCTCAATTCTAAACAATTTTTCAATTTATTTGTATTGCAGATCACAATAAAAATCATAAATAATTGTTTTTTGCTATTCAAAATTTGTTGATCAAATATTAAATCAAAATTAGTTTAAGGTGAAAAAGTAATAGGTGGAAGTAAAATGATGCACAGGGTCAAATCTGACAATAATTGTTGGAGCTAACATATTTGTATATACATCAAGAACAAATAAACAAATATGTGTGTAAGAATACATATGTTTGTAAAAACAATAGAAGAATCAATCATCGTCTCTTACCCTATAACATATTTATATTAACAAATAACATTACTCACAATGTTTCATCCTGTCGATAATTGATAACAGCTCGCTTGTGACTAACATCACCATCTTCCTGTAGTCGAAAATAGCGCTCAAACACTGAAGCGAAACAGTTCCTTTTTAGTAGTCCAACTTTTTTTACCGTGTCTTCCCAGTCATCTGGGATATTTTCTAGGTCCAATAGTACTGATACATTATATCCTGAAATAATGTTTTAATAAAATAATGGTTGTATTTATATTATAATAATGCAAAAAAAATAAAATAACGAGAAGCATTCCTCAAAGGTACAAACTACATGTCTATATACACCAAAGATGTTAATAACACATTGTCAACCAAAGGTTGATTTCTTAACCCTCTAACATTTATTTCAAAATAAATTAAATGTGCATTGATATTTAATAGCATTAAACTTAAATCTAATAAATAAATCTGTTTGAGATTCTGTATGTTTTAAGTATTTTTGTTAATTTGTAGAAATTTCGAAATTACATTGATTTAATTTTCTGATGCGGTGTTGCTAATCAAAAAATGCTATGACATTAAAACTTATTGACCCTCAATGGGAATAGTTTCAAAATTCTAGTATATCTTTTTCAATAGCTCATACATATTAATTAGTTTTCTCATGCAACAGCAAAGTTCTGCACAAATACAATACAAAAATTTCAAATAACATATTACTAATGTTTTTGTTGATGGTACACACAGCATTAGTCATTGTATTAGTAATACAAACCCAGCCTATAAATACAGCTAAATAATATGTTAAAAACAAACTCTATCAGAACAACTTTGTTTATAATCTTATCATGTATTTGTTATCTGCTATAGAAGATAAATAACAATGAAAACATTTTCTAATTTATATAGGTATACATTCCATTTTTACATCAGCACAACTGTACTAATTTTAGGATAGAAATAGATTTGACTTTGAAAAAGAATATAGGTCACTTTTTATTGCAAACTAGTGCTCTTGCGATAGTTATATATAATATATACCTTAAATTGTATAATATGACACAAGAAACAACTAGTATAACATAAAAGTAAACATTTATTTTTAGAATGCTGTTTTAAGTTGGCTTATGGTTGTTTGTTAGAACACAATTATCCCATACATTATTATTATAAGCTACAGATCTTTATAACATGTCATATCTGTGTGGTAAAATCTTAGCCTTAGACTGTTGTCTCCAGTAAAATCTTTGGAGTCTGTAGGTAATAGTGTTCTTACAACTAAAAAATCCAACTGCTCATTCACCAACTTACAAAATTCATATTGGGGCATATGAATGTCATTTTAATTTAAAATATTTCCTTTTCAAATGAAATTTTAATATTTTCTTATTAAAATATTACAGTAAAATGAATATAAACACATATGACACATTTCCTATCTCAATAAATTTAGTTACAAGTCACACAGTAAATATGGTACCATTGTTGTGCAAACTATAATTAAAACTATGCTTAGAAAAATCTAATACAACTTACCAGACTCTGTTTCAGTGAGAAGGCTACCATAAACTCGTTTAAGCAGTTCATCTGCTCCATGTTCCTCTAACTGCTTATAAAACTTTAGTGATATACTAACCTGAAAATAAAGAATATTAAAATTACAAATAATGGCTATTGCATTCTTCTTGTCCTTTCTTTCTTGTCAAAAGATAAATTTAGAACATAAATTCCCTTTTTTAAGATTCTTGACATGTAGTTTTAAAAAACTTCTGGACAAAATATCTGGTTTATAAAGTAAATTATATTCACATCTATCTCAACAAAAAGGTAGGTAGGGGCACAACCAGGGCAACCACAACTAGATAATGACATTAAGTCTCACAATGTGATAGCTGACAAGCCTATCTCTAACTGTTGACATATTTAATTCTGGGCAACAATATATTTTGTTAAAAAATTGAAGATACACATTTTCTTTTTTATTTGTTACCCAACCCAGGGATTTAGCCAGGGACCTCAAGAAGTCAAGTCCAATTTTGAGAAAGTTTATATATAATAACAGCTTATTTATATGGTTTGTAAAATGGTTGAAAGATATTTTATAAATAAATCAAAATACTTATGTGTTTACATACTAACACAGTAATATGATCATTTGTACACAACAAGGATGTATATCTAAATATTATGATTATGTTAAGAAATATTTTACATGACACAAATTTGGGAATTAATGGGTAATTTATGATAAAGTTATAATATGCTACTTGTCTTGTATGAAAAATGCCTAATATTAAAAAAAGTATGAGCTTATTTTAATAATTATGATGTGAAAACAGATAGAAATATTTACAATTAACCCAGGTGGAAAAAAGAGGAGTGTTTCAATTTTGACGGTTCTGCATGAGTCTATGACATCATAACTCCTTAACTAAAGGAACAATTTCAAAATGGATCTTTTGGTTGAAACCTGACATGATAGAGATGTTTCTTAACTACATCACAGATAGGTTTTGACAGAGGCTATTGAACATTTTCATTTGTATGATTATATACTCTATTACTACTTTTAGTCCATTAATATCTGTGATATTGAATGGTTTTATCACAAATAACCAATGAGCTTTACAAATTCAGTTCAAAATATTTACAATTTAGTTGATATAGATTTCAGAGTTCACCTTTTTTGATAATGTGATTTGATATCATTTAATTTCACTATTTACCCAAAGTACTATCAGAACAGGTAACACTTACAAAACAAAGATTGTACATACCCTAACTTTGGTTTTGTCTCCATTGACATTAGATATATGAAATAGTACACCATCAAAATCTGCTAGGGTCACATCAATTGATTCTGGTTTCAACCTGAAAAATATATTTATTTGTTGTACCTAGCTGTTACATGTGCATGCCACATATGAAGGCTTAATCTATTGTTACATAGTACGATATGATTTCTATAGGCCATGGTTCTCCCTTACCGTCAGAGACAGACATATGCTTATTGTTTTATGAAAAAATCATAGTTTATAAATTTTCTCAAGGTTTGGGTAATTATATGAATTTAAAGGATTTGAAGGGAAACCAGCTGTGATATGCAACAGGCGTAGATGCCAATCCAGTTGAGTCTTTAAAAAACTACATCGGGCCTAAATGTATAATAAAAATTAAATTTGGCTTACTTCTTAAAATTTGAAATTTTAAGCAAATAAAAAAATGTTTACAATTTTTATATTAGTATTAATGTTTATGTATTATGTTTTCATAAACATATATTATTTAAATGTTACCATTATTTTATTGACTGTTGCATCAACAGATTCAAATGTTTAATTTAACATTGTTTACCACCGACGGCAGCCGAAAACATTTTATAGGACATTTCCGCACGTATTGGAAGTATCTACAAACCACTGGCATGACTCATCACGCCGATATAGACCGTATCACGTCACACATAAGCTATCATTTATGGAAAAGTAACCCATGAATAATGACATAATATTAACATGACTCCAATTTTGCATTTCTGATAGTCAACGTGGGCCCACCCCTGAATACATATTTGACATTTGACAATTTACTTAGAAAGGGGTTATCTTTTCACTATTATTTTTTTTTATTTTACTAATTGGAACATCTATTCAAGTATGTTATGTTAAAATTTTCTGCACCAGTTATTAAACATGCAATCGAGAAAAAACACGAAAACTTTCTAAGCGTAACGTACTCACCGTGCCAGTGCATTTTTATATTTAACTGTTAATGTTTCTTCTATAATTCTATTGTTGATCTCTAACAAGATCATTATTTAACAAATAATACCTACAGCTTTTTCATAAAATTAACACTCAAAGCACCTTCATTTAGTATTTTTACGGATAACACCAACTACGGCCACCCATACATTGATGTCTAAATGACAGGGAAAAGGAAGCTTCAAATAATGAAATGAAGGGAATATCGGTCATTGTACCATAGATTATTTACAAAATGTTACACTGATTAAATTAGGGCAATACTTGATTCTATTTATTTTCTCTCATTTTTCTTTTAATACTTTTGTAATATTAAGTAGAAATGTAGTAATTGCGTAATGCTATTATAATTAATTTACCAGTGAGGCTGTACCATGGACGTAATAAACGTATTCGGCTGTATAGATGGGGCATAGTGGCCATAATTCTCACAAAAGGTTTTTTGAAGTAGAAATAGGTATTAATATAAATTTTTCAAACTTCAGACTTTCGCGTTAAACTCCAAAATTGTAAAATAAGGCTGAGCATATTCGAAGGGGTGTTTTTATTAAACGTTCATTTTGATTAAACCTGGAAAAAATATCAGTTGCAACTTGCAGCTGATGAAATTTTTTTGCTGACACACAAGGTTCCTCGATGCTGGCAACCCTAATTTGTAATTTTGTCATTTTTTTGTCCTAAATAATTGGTCAGTAATTGGTCGTAAATGGTCAGTAAATTTCCGAATTTGATCAGGTTTGGTTTTTCTGAAAATTAAAAAATAAAATTTCAAGGTCAATACATAACTTTTGTTACCACTGGTTGCACTTACAAAAAAGATATTAGTGTTACATTTAATTGGCCACTAAAAGGTCATAATTGGTCAGTAGATTTCAGAATTTGGTCAGGCTTTGTTGCATAGATATTCGTAGTTTAAATAATTTTAAGGTGATTCGTTTTTCATACTAAATGTATTTCACTTTCTTAAATGTCCTATGTTAATTTTAAACTCATTATGACTTAAAGTAGGCCTTATTCGTGGTACTACTTTCGCAACATCAAGTATAATTCAATTTAATAAACTAATAGTATATTATTTCACTGTGATAAAATGAGCTAAATTTACGTATGTGTTAGTGCAAATACTTTTATATGTGTGAGTTATACGACTAGAGTGTGTGCGTGCGACGTTGCCAAACCTCGCCTCAACTCACAGACTCACAGTAATCGAGACGTTGCCGCTTTGTGCAGGACAAATGCGCCGTGCAAAACTTATTTTTTATGAGTTTTGGAATTGCACTCAGTGATACCAATTTCTAAAGTGTTACATTTTTAGCAAAATATGACAGTAATGTTGATATCTGACAATATGTAAAATGTAACATTTTACAATGTTACATTTTCCCATATCATTATGTGGTTATACCAACGATTATTATCTTAAACGAATACATTAAATTGTTAATATGTAATTAACAGTCATCATGTGGGTCCTAAAATACGAAACGATTTTCGTGTGAATTTTAGGAATGGATTTAAGCATTCATTAGGAAAGTGTAAGTGTAGATAGTTTTAGTCAAGCGAAGCCGAGGTCCAGGATGTTTGCTTGTATAGTTACAGAGAATACAGATTCAATTGCTGTACTAAGCTAATAATTAGCTAACATTTAACTAATTATTAGAATACAAATAAGTTTTAACTTTCTTTTTTTTTCCAACAAGTTGAATGTTTTAAATTACAGAAACATGGGAAAAATATTAATTCGAATATAAGTACTCGTGGTTTTAATGTCACAGGATTAATTTGTAATATCATAACATTATTTATATATTTTAAATCCATCCAAGCTGTAACTTTATATTGTTGTACTCTGGCAACAAATAATAGGTACTGGTGCTACTACTCTTCACCTTGACAGCACAGTTTGACAGTAGTAATATGCAAAGAACACTAATAGTCTATGTCATTGCTGATTACGTTGTTATGACTATCTAATTCTGAACTTTTAAATGTTTACTATTATCAACTAATCGTAATATATTGGAAATGTTATGTCGATATGTAAAATCTAACAAAATTAAGCCATAGCAAAATTTGGAAAACCCAGATGTCTTTTGTGAAGTTTGGTGCTGGCCATGTAAATTGTGTTTTTCCTTGTAGCTCAATATCTTCAGTCAAACTAAAATACATACTGTGTGGTGGTCCTATACCCTGAAATTAGCTAAATAAGACGTGAAAAAGTATTGAAGGCCATATTTATAAAAGAAGAAGAACAATTCCGATTTCTTACCAGTGGTCCTTCTTGTTTGTAAATAGTAGCTATATAAGGGTTAGATAATTGTAAATAATAGATATAGTAAAAGAACTATAGCTATTTTTATGTATTTTTTTGTTGTTGTATAAAGTTTCTTTCTATCATAAACTAAAATCAGAAGCTAATTTTCTTTCACTTTAATTAATTAGC
>NJDD01001003.1:179599-201205 GCA_002245505.1 Calephelis nemesis | reverse complement strand
TATTAAGCGGGAATGAATCCGTTGATTGGTTTAAATCCCGGAATATTAACGAGCTAGCAGTTTCACGTAGCTTCGTCCGTAACTTGGCTTCTAATTTAGCGATTCTGATGAAACAAAGCCTATGTCACTCAGGGATAATGAAGCATTCTAAAGGTGAAAGAATTTTTGAAATCGGTCCAGTAGTTTTGGAGCCTACTCATTTCAAACAAACAAACAAAATATCAAATGTTTCCTCTTTATAGTATTAGTATAGATATAGATAAAAGTGACGATACAACAAAGTTCCAATCTTAAACAAAACTTTAAACTGGAGTAAGATAGCGGTGAATACTGAAGTAAAGGCGGCAGAAAGAAAGGAGGAAATCCCATTCCAGCCGATTAACGTTTATTGGTTTTAGTAGTTAGATAGGAAACACATAAGTACGAAAGTAATACTTTGAGAAGTATATATTTAAATTGTAGTTCATTTAAAAAATGAAGATTTTATATAAATATAGATATGGGTAGGTAGAATATATTTTACGAGTAATTTCAAGCATAATCTTAATAATATATACAATGATGATTTCTAAAAACGCCACTGAAAAATCTGATAACTTTCCAACCAGTTTATGTAAATCTCTAGACAACGGATGCATTTTAATAAGTTTTTTATTTCTTATCGGATTGTGCGCACATTTGCAAAGATATGCAGGCACTAAAACGATAAGTACCAGACTGTTTTTTTTATAGAAGAGGAGGCAAAGGACTGTCCATCGATCCATTTGTATTTAGCCAAGAAGACAAAGTAGCCAAACTGAAAGCAACAGAGCACGATCGACTATCCGAATGGCTCAATTACAGTTAATTCGAAACGCACACACATTGGAGGCTGCATGTGCTTAGCGTCGCCAGGCGTCCGGATAAAGCCGGACAATCAGGCTTTTTGGTTGCGTGTCCGGCCAAATTAGAACGTGTCCGGCCTGTCCGGCTTTTGAGAGTTGAATTTCGTCGGTCGCTAACGCATGCTCACAGGCACCATGTACCTATCTAGAATTTAATGTCGACTTATTAATAAAAAAGTGCCTAAGACTGATGTGGCATTCGACTTTATTTTTTATTTCATTAGAATTTAAAAAGTTTTATGATAATAATGAAAAAAAACTTGTTTTACATACATATTTTCTGTTGTACCTTATGTTGAGACAAAACCCTCAATAATATAGGATGTCCGGCTTTTGTACCGTAATGTCCAGCCAAACTGGCTGGACAGTCCGGCTTTTAGGTTTGGCGACCTGGCAATCCTTTTTTTTACGTTTGGAAAATCCCCCCGGATACCCAACGCTNNNGGGGGTTATGTCGGACTCGAACTGACTAAAAACCACACGATGACCTTCCTGCCGCTCGGCAAGGACCGAGATGGGGTCGCGCTGGTATTCAACATCTCGCTCCGCGGACCTGGCAACCCTAGTCGCGACCAACCAGTAAAATATTTCATGATGAAATCATGATGGTCATGATGATGATGTACCTGTTATGCTGAGACAATATCCTCAATACAGGGTTTCCGGCTTTTCTATCCAAATGTCCGGCCAAACTGGCTGGACTGTCCGGCTTTTTTGGCGACCTGGTCACCCTACATGTGCTACATTAATGTATGTAAATGCATGCTACCGGTCGCGTCCACCGCTCACAATATTGCAACATAAACGGAATATGGCTGACGAGACGGACATTTCGGACAAAAGTCGACATTTGCAAACGTTATGCAGCCACTCACGTGCACTTAACATTTTGAATAACTATTAACTCTCTTGTTCTCCCACTCGTAGACGTCATTTTAAACTGAAAAGGTCTCCTGTCGTCCATTGGAGCGCTCCACCTGATTAATATTACGTATTACGTAGAATTTAACTGAACTAAAACAGGATATATTACCATTTAAAAGGTAATCTCCCCGTGTTGGTCCTTGCTCTTTTGTAAAATAGACCATCTGTCTTCCTGCCAGGCAGCTCGTAAAAGGCGAGCATAGGCTTACAGTCAATAGCACCGTGATATTCTACTAGGTGGTAGAGATTCACAGCAACTAGCCCGGATTGGCGCCACCGCCTTGACTATTCCTGCCATCATAATCAGTCAGTGCTTGCCATTTTAGTGTTCCGGTTCCGGAAGGTAAGGTAGCCGTCACCGGCTCACAAGTAAGTTCATACTTACTTTTGCTCCAGACCTAACATCCCAGCCTGAGGTTGGCAACGCACCATTACCGCCTTTGGTGTCTCTAAGCGGCGTGAATTTCTTACAATCAACGAATCCGTCTTCTTGCTTGCCTTCCAATATCATAAAAAAATTTCGTCTTTCGTCTTTCTTTCTTTCTTCCACTTTAAGAGATTGGAAATGGCTTCTCAAAGCTGGATTTCCGGATGATTGTAATTTCGGTGTTTTCAAAGCAGGAGTGAAGTCAGTTTTTTTGTTTAGTGTACCTCTTTCTATGACCTCAATATCGCTTCCTATCTGTTGCGTGGCTGTTGAGTCATTGTGTTAAGCTGTCCCTAATGCAAATGTGCATTTAAGGTTAGTTTAATGTTTAGTTTTTGCATACAAAAATATTACACTTTGGAGAGTATTTTTTTTATTGCAATATCGCAAAATCACTCAAAAGAATTAAAAACATTGACAAGCCGACGGAATATTGGACAGCATTATTATTATTAACTATCTACTGATAAAATTATATTTTTGTTTAATTTTATGTTAAGAATTTCGTCAATCTTAGTACTTAAAAAAAATAGGTAGAAGTTTGTGAAAATACAATAAAAGGCTTCTTCTTCTTTTATAAATATGGCTTTCAATGGTTTTTCACGACTTACTTAGCCAATGTCAGGTACAATAAAATTGTATTTTGAAAATTTAATAAGTATTGTAATTTAGTTTACGAACTGTTACTTTTTTCATGACTAATGCGTTGCCAACATCGCAGTTTTTACTTCACCGGGCTTTAAACTGTTATTGTGAATTTAAAATCCTTTAAATGCAAACTTATCAATCCATTAATTTTTGGAACCTTTATAACTAACCAACTAACTAATGTAACTAACTAAGATAGCAACAAGCAGACAGCTCTCCCGACGCCGATAAGATGTGTTCTTGATGTGTTACTTTATGATTTCTCGCTCACTGTATATAACCAGTTGGTTTACTCTTGAATCTCGATTTCATGCAAATTGGAAATTGGAATCGATTATGTCATTGTTCGAAAAAAATCACGATTCCGATGAAATAATTCATTGTTCATCATCTAGATATTAATACGTGATGCCAAAACTTTGGACCCCTTTTCAATAAAATTGCGCAAACGGAGGAGTTTGAAATTTGGCATATTATAGTTTATGTGTAGGAGAAGTGCAGCACACAAATATTTTTCAATAATAATCTTTACAAAGTCCATTAAATCAATAAATAAAACATTACCCACACTATCATGCAATTGACACACACAAACAAATATATTGACGATAACGATAAAAGATCACAGATGGCGCATTAAAAAGTTTGGAAACAAAGTATTTGGTCTTGAGAAATGAAGATGGCGTTCTTATCAACAAGATATTAAAACTTATTATGTTCGAATCTCGACCAATGGGCGACCACTAGTTATTATAAATTCGTATAAAGAGTACCTCACATGATTCTAATTTCTATTTCCATTTTTTATGAGATTGAATTGATTTAAGTAGTCCTGAACTGAGCAGCTAAGACGGACAATTCATTTAAAAAATGTACACAGACAGTGAACAGGGAGAAAACTACGTAATTCTATATGGTCACCATTGCGTTATATATAATATAAAATATCCCTGGACAAGTCACACAAATTGAATCTAACCCCAAAGTAAGCAAATTATATGCTTGTGTTATGGGTGTTAGTCAACGATACTTATACATATAAGTACTTAAATAGATACCAGAATAAATTTAATAAACACCCAGACCCGGAAATGCAGACATCTAAATGTTCATCACACAAATGCCTGTCCCAGTCGGGAATCGAACCCGAGCCTCGCGGTTGGTCGATGTAGTTAGGCGAGTACGCTAGCCACTCGATAAACATTTAAGCCATAGCCAAATCAAAGGGAGACAAAAAAGTATCTTTACGTCCATATCCCTGATGAAATAGGCAGAATCATAGGTACCCCGCGCACCGCTGACTCCGAAGATACCATTATGTGATGGAGACAAAAAAGTATCTTTACGTCCATATCCCTGATGAAATAGGCAGAAGCATAGGTACCCCGCGCACCGCTGACTCCGAAGATACCATTATGTGATAGGCTTACAGAGCACCGTATATTTGTAAGAAAATTAAAAATACTTATATTTTTCGTTGGCCGTCTCGGTCTCACAGAGGTGATACGTATATAGAAAGAACTAATTAATGTTTTATTCAGCTATTACTTACAATAACATATATGGAAATGTTAAGTGGAAAAGTAAAGCTTGAAATTAGTAAGAGTTACCAACGCTAAACTAGCTCAAACGTGGGTGCAATAATATAGAAAGTGAACTAACACGTTTCTTGAACATAATACGCTTATATGTAAATATCTTTAAATAAAAAACGAAAGTAAATTTTGGTTGGTAGTCAAATGTTGCGAGCTTTATTGTTTGTGATAGGTCGCCGTTTTAAATCACTCGTTTTAATAGTCTATTTATTAATTTTATCACTAGCGGCTTCGTAAGACTTCGACTGTGGACGAAAATTTTACCGGAAAGGTATCGTAAGTGTCTTCCTTTTTTTGGCATATATACGATAGCATTTGGCCATTAGTCTAGTAAATATTTAATACATTTTAGAGAAAGAAAAAATTTCGCCCCAGACAGGATTTGAACCTGAAACCTTTCGTCTCAAGCCGACGAATGCTCTAACCAATTGAGCTACTGAGGATTCAAGTCACGTGGCGAAATTTTTAATTCCTTTCTAACCCGTTAACGCGGGTAGTTATGTCCTATAGATACACAATTAATACAAACACGAAAGGTTACAGGTTCAAATCCTGTCTGAGGCGAAATTTTTTCTTTCTTTAAAATTTATGGAATATTATCCCAAGCACAGGGCAAGTGCTAAAATAAAAATACGTTAAGTAGATATTTGCATCAAATTTACGAAAATCGGGATTCAATTATAATTATAATCTATTCGCGTTAAGAAAATAGTGACGTATCAGTGCAACTGCAAAGCAAAGGCCTTTTCAAACTGGGATATAAATTAAACCATTAATATTAAAGAAAACTTTTTATTACAATATTTTAAATATTCAAATTAATTAATAATATAACAATTAATCTGATTCGTCAGAACTTTCATTAACATGTATAATAAAATAATTCTGCACCGCTTGTTCCATAGCTTCTATAACATCATCTAAGTCCCACGTGTTTTTTTCGTCATTGACCACATGGTTACAGAAATTCTTCAATTTGTTTGAGGTAATTGTTGCTATTGCGTCATAAAACAGCTGTTCTATATCTTTAAGTTTGAATGTTGAATTAATGACAGTAATATAATTTAGCGGCTGGTGATCGTGACTTATGTCGCTCTTTGGGGGAGGCCTATGTCCAGCAGTGGACGTCCTCCGGCTGATGATGATGATATAATTTTTTATTTGGGCCCAAGAGAAAATTGACAAAAGGAAAATAAAGGACAAGGTTGATATTTTAAACATGATAAGTTTATCAAAACTTTATTTTAACAATCAAAACGCGAATAGAAGTTTGAAGGGCACATTTTAACTGGTCGATGTGAACACGACTTTCTTATTTTGACTGCTTGACAGCGATGAGTCACTATTTTCTTATCGCGAATAGACTAAAGTCATAAGTCACAAGTGGTCAATAAGTCATGTCAGGGTCTTGGGTAAAGCGGCGGCCTCATTACTCAAGCTCATTTAGTCAGATTTGGCGACAACGAGGAAATACACGATACGCTAATTTCTTCATGATCATTTTATTTAAGCACTTTCACTGAACAAAAATGTAATAATTTCACTCAATACAAACTCGAAATTCAATAATTATGAAAAAACTTCGACCATCTTTTCTCTCGATGGCGCCAAAACTCCCATCGTAAATGTCACTCGGGCTATAAACTACTACTACACACAATTTAATAAAAATCCGTTCAGTAGTTTTTGCGTGAATAATAAACAGACAAACCGACAAAAAATTGATCTCTTTGGGATAAGTATCCTGAATAAGTTGTACAAACAGCGAGGTTAACAACACATTCAGAGCAAAACAAAAAACAATCCGTAGCAGTTATTGCTTTTGAAATAAATACTTAATGTACAGATATTTTTTTAATGTGAGAGGTCAGCAAACAAGGACACCGCTCTCCCGATGGTAAGGAATAACCGTGGCCTGGACACCGTAGATGTTACAGGTGCGTCGCTGCCCTATGGCCTACCTACCTACCTACCTATGGCTGTAGTCTACCGGCTACCCTACCCTCCGGGCCGGAATAGTCATTCTGGCGACAGGACTATTCCTGCTTACACACGGCTCTCCTGAAGGAAAGAGACAACCATGGTCTAGAGACATCATACATGTTACAGATATGCATCGGTTTCTTGTGGCCGGGATGTCAGGCCCATTGTAAAAGTCTACTGTGCTGCCCTACTGTCCGAACCGAAACATGTCGCTGTTATTATGGCGGCCAAAATAGGTAAACCGGGTAAGGTGCTGCGCAACGCTCTATCACCAGGTCTTGTTGGTCATGGCCTATATTTTAAGAGGCCATATACGCTAAAATACGTCAGCAGTTTACTGTTTTTTTTTTCATACAAAAGCAATCATGGATCTTGCTGACAAAAATACACAAGATTAACATGCATATGCTTTAACTAGACTAGTGTTTCCAAAACACGATTCATTTCACTTTGCTCGATAGAAAAAAATCAAAAAGTTAACCCTTTTTTGAAAGTTTTTGCTTTCTGTCTACTTCATTTGTGAAAATATCGACACCAGATTTAACATAAACATAGATAAGTACTACACCTAAAAGATAAGTGTTTCAGTTTTTATACTTTTTTTCAAACTACTTTTATAGTGTCAAAAATAGTGATTTGTCGCTTAAGACGTTTACTTTAGAGCGCCATTGTTCATAGTAGTCATGGAATGGGGGAGCGCGGTGATTGGCTCTTCTGGCTGACTGAGTATGGGGCCTTAACCAGTGTTCGCCTCTTACAAGCTGTCTGACAGAGAGGCAGATGGATGGGTCTACTCAGTGGACCTGGACCAATACGGGGTAAAACATTACATTATTACTATTTTATATCTTCAAGCTACAACTTGTGGATATGTAGGCAGATAAGACATTTTGTGACGAATTGGTAAGTTGTACTTGCAGAACGTAAGTCGGTACGAGTTATAACAGTACCTATCACAATTTGTAACTTACAGGTATTTTATAAGTTAACGTCTAGTATGATAAGCATCTTTAGTTACTTACCCAACGTTACTTAAAATTCCAAACCGGAACACGAAAGTAAAGAGCTATACTCTGGACAAGTAACTGTACTCTTCCACCATGCCGTGGTCACGATGGTAACGACAAACTGAGAGTAGGATTCTTTCATGTTTTGTCAGAGACGTTTGATAAGGAAATAGCAATTGGTTAAGTAAGTACCCGACTGTTTTTGTATTATATAGACAGGCAAACAAGCAGACGGATTTCCTGATGGTAAGAAATTCACGCCGCGTAGATACACCAAAGGTGGTATTGGTGTTCATATTTTTGAATAAACACTTGTACTGTTTTACGTATAACTTCCAACACGGCGAAAAATGGTTGATTTGTTACTGCATCTATGGGTAGAAGTATGGAAAATAGTTTATCACCCAAAACAGCAGATTCAATCAGATGACCTTTTACTAATGGCAGCTAGCATGATTCAATATCCTGATTACTGTTCCGCTAGCTATAGGTCTGATGACGCAACATTTCATGAAAATCAATACATCCTCGGACTGTATTATACCTACGCATCTGAAGAATAACCATCAGATGACGTTATTAGTAAGGTAGAGGTATACCCATCAGGTGAAGTTTTTTGTTGATGGATGAATGGCTTAAAGAAGAGAATAATAAGGTTGACTTATGTTCAAAAAAAGTTATTACAACCAGTTTTATGGAAACGATTTATATTGGTGAACATTTTCTGTAGGTACTTTTAATCCTAGACAGAATGTGTGTATGCGTTTGTGTCTTTCTGTGTGTTTGTGTATGTGTATATGTGTGTACGTGTTTTTGTGTGTATGTGTATCAAAAATATTATCGGCAGCCAAAATCAACCCTTGTGTGTCTCGTGTATGTATGTCTGTGTCTGACTATGTGAGTGTGTGTATATGAGTGTGCCTAGGCGAGTTTATGTGTATGTCAAAAATATTGTCGGCAGCCAAAATCAACCCGCGTGTGGACATGTGTGTGCGTATGCGAGTTTTAAATGTTTATGTATGTCAAAAATATTGTCGGCAGCCAAAATTGACCGTTAATCACTTTGTGTTTAAGAAACATTTTTTCTCTGTCTACTTATCCAGAACATCTAGCATAACAAGAGCAACAAACAGATATCGTGACGGTAAAAAACACACATAGCCATACCAGAAATTTAGATGATTTGTTAGCAATCTGAAGCTGTAATGTGCCTCTTGCAAATTAAATTTGCCGATTATTTTACCCCTCAAATCGGAACACAACACGCCAGCAGTAAAGCAACTAAAATAATGGTGGCCATGAAATAAGATCCATATTATTTTACTAGTAGTGAATGGGGTCGTCACATTCATCCCACAACTTTAACCTCAAGCTAAATCCACCCTACTTAATTAAATCGAATGTTTGCGACAGATTAGCTTTGAGATGTAATTCTATTTGATGTATTAATTACTAATCATAAGATTTGTGACGGAGTAGTCTAAGAGTAAGTGGCTATGAAGATTATACAAACCTGTTAAGAATTTACTGCTTACGCTAGAGACGTCAGCTACTTATTTGAGCCATTTTTAGACAATTTCCGACCCTACTCCCCCGAGATGCAAGATTTGGAGCAAACCTTTCCCTAATCCTAAGTCTAGCGTTAGATTTTTCTAAATGTTTAGTTTTTTCTAAATGTTTAGTTTTTTCTACATGTTTAGATTTTCTTAATGTTCAGGATTTTCTAAATGTTTAAATTTTAATTAAGGCCTAATTTATTTTAAGGCACTTTTAGCAAGGCAAGGCAAGGCAATTTTATTTTAAGTAGCTGGAAACATGGTGTACAGCGTTCGCCAAATCTCATTACGATCACACATGTTTATATTTTAGTGAAGAATTGAATATTCTTTTCTCGCAAGTTTAATAATTTTTAATATTAAAAAATATCTTCACGCCCATATCCCCGAAGAGGTAGGCAGAGGTACAACCAGGGCACCCACGACTAGCCGAAGATACTAAATCCCACAATGTGATAGGTGGCAAGCCTATCGCCAACCGGACACATATTATCCTATCCCGAGCAACATTTTTTTTATTAGAAAATTGGAAAAACCCAATTTCATTTTGTTGCCCGACCCGGAATTCGAACCTAGGACCTCATGCAGTCCAGTCCAACAACCGAACCGCTAGACCACAGAGGCGATTAATTTTTAATAATATTTTGTTACAATAAAATTAGATGAGATTAGGCGCAATCCCTCACTGACTTGAACGGCTCTCGTAAATTAGTAAACGCCATGACATGCTAAAAGAGTCTCACGCCGGTACGACAAAGATTTTACAAAATAGAAGGAAACCTTCGCATTTTAAACCAACACCAAAATAATTTTCAATTCAACTGCGTTTTTTTTATTTTTTGTATGTTTGTTACTCGGTTACTTGGCCAATTATGAACCGATTTTGATGCTTTTTTGGAAAAAGTAGGTCATAATTTCGATCCCATATTAACTTTATCATGATCTGACTTGAGGGTTTTGAGTTATAGTTAGTATTGTATAATATTTTGTTAATGTTGAGGACCATCTCAGAATCATTAGCTTTCGAAAAAAGAACCGAATAAAAAAGTTGGAGTCGATTTTTTTCAGTTTTACTACGCTTATCAGTCATTCGAAATAGATCTACCGCGGTAACGAGTTCGTGATACCGTAGTACACCCATCCGGATAGGACATTTCCGGATTACCGCGAACGTTCACCATAAAGTACAAAATATATTGCGCACAGCTTGTGTAGCTAAATATCAGCGAGGTTTAATATGTTAATAGTTAATGCATAACCTGATATTTTCATAGTCATAGTTCAATGTGAAACCAACAAGAGCCCTCATACAATTTTTAATTAATCATTTCATCCATTATACATCGCCTCTGTAGTCTATCGGTTCAGTTGTTGGACTTGACTGCGTGAGGTCCTGTGGTCAAATCCCGGGTCGGGCAAAAAAAGAAAATTGGGTTTTTCCAAATTTCTAATAAAAAAAAAAATTTGCTCGGGATAGAATATGTGCCCGGTTGGCGATAGGCTTGCCACCTATCACATTGTGGGACTTAGTATCTTCGGCTAGTCGTGGGTACCATGGTTGTGCCTCTGCCTACCTCTTCGGGAATATGGGCGTGAAGATACTTTACTTTACATTATACATATAATGATTAATTGTGGGGTAGACAGAGAGTATCGGGTGCTATATAACGATCCTTGCGAATAAATATGTTTTCATTTCACCAGAAGCTGGGCCTGTGTTATCCTATTATTATGATAAATGCGAAAGTTTGTATATTTGTTACTCTTTGACGCTCGAATGGCTGAACGTATTCGTCTAAAATTTGGAACACAGATAGATTGTGACCTGGATTAACATATCGATGGGTCCTATGTAAAAGGGCCAATGTGCAAATTAACAACTTTTCAGTAAAGGCCTATATACGCTTTTTTTCGTTAAGTTATTTAAACTGCAAGACTAGTATATAGGCCAACGTCCCACTTTAGCCCTTTTACTGGAAGCCAAGCCAATTTAAAAAGAAACGTGTTTTTAAAATTTAGAACTATTTACATAATTATAATAATGTTTTAACTACATGAGCGGTTTGAACAAACAATAAGATATGTTATTATATGATACTAGCTGCCCCAGCGAACTTCGTCCCGCCAACATCCGGATAAAAACTATTTTATCTTTTAAGATGGACCAAACTACAGATATAATATGTGAAATCTTATCGAAATCGGTTCAGTAGTTTTGGAGTTTATTGGCAACATACATCGTGACACAAGATTTTTATATAAAATAGTGGACATTGACACCTAAAGACGCAAGTTTTGAAAAATCAACACCAAAGCACTATAATAGGGGTCGATTTGTAGGAAAATCGCTCTGTTCTACTCTTAAGAAGTCTGTAGTAATGTTATGAATGCGAAATCTGTACGTCTGTTTGTTATGTTGTCATGACTACATCGTTGGACCGATTTTGATAAACTTTTACATGCGTAAAGTAAAAGACCCGAGTTCAAAGAACTAAAAAAATTAAAGATCAACAAAGGATGGCATGACTGAAAGAGTATAAAAACCAAGGATTTGTGTAAAATTAACGAAGTCGCGGGTAAATAACCAGTAGTATATTAATTTTAGGTGCTAATTCATACAATCCAGAAAAGTTTGAGAAGTTTATTATTCCTTAAAGGTTAAGGACGTGTACGATACGTTTTGCGGATATCCGTGGGCGGCAGTTATACCTGCCATTAGGCGACTCACTTGCTCGTTTTTCTCTTTTATATAAGAAAAGTTAAAGATAGCCATACGAGAAATCAAAAGTGTAGTAAGTCTTATTTAAGCTTTGTTTTATCATACTTCAGTTGTTGAACATTTTCTTGCTAAAAAAAAATCGACGGGATTCACTCCGGGAGTGCCGGCAGAAGTGAAAACTTGCATATTAACTTTGTGCATTTTTGATATTTTGAAATGGTTAGGGGATAATTTTGCATTAATTGCTTTAATTATCATTATGGACGATTTATGTGGTAGAATACAATATTCATTTATTGCGCTATCATACACAAACATGACAACACGAACATTCGCGCAAGCGCCCTGCACCGTCATACGAATTTTCGATCAGGTCACGTGCTGGCGTTTCGTTTGGCGTTCAGGTTTCGGTCAGGTCCTGGCGCGAGTTTAGAAGTTTTACCCATTCCAAAAAAAAGTGCGCAACGCCGCTAAAGTTGTTTTACTTCAATAAAAATCTTCAATAAAAAACGCCCGTTTTCCTCTTCTATATAAGAGACAGATTTACATACCTACCCCTAAAAGAATCAAAAGTGTACCTTTAAACTTTACTTTATCATACTTCAAGTGTTAAATATTTTATTGCTGAAAATAAAATTAACTTCGGGTTTTAATTAGTTTTTTAATGTGAAATAATCTCATAATCTAATTAATAGGAGGTCCAAGTGATTAAAACCACGGCTACAACCAAACACTACGATTCTGCTAAGGAGAAGCAGAGAAACATCCTTGTAAATGTTAAGGCCCCATACTTAGTCAGCCAGAAGAGCCAATCGACGCACTCCCCCGTTCCATGATTACTATGAAATATTGGACTAAAGTAAAGCTCTAAAGTAAACGTCTTAAGCGACAAATCATTATTTTTGACACTATAAAATTAATTTGAAAAAAGTATAAAAACTGAAACACTTATCTTTTAGGTATAGTACTTATCATCTGGTGTCGATATTTTCATAATTGAAGTAGACAGTTGGGTTTTGCTTTCAAAAAGGGTTAACTTTTTGATTTTTTTCTATCAAGCAAAGTGAAATGAATCGTGTTTTGGAAACACAAGTCTTATAAAGCATATTCATGTTAATCTTGTGTATTTTTGTCACCATGATCCATGATTGCTTTGTATGAAAATAACATTATACTGCTGACGTATTTTAGCATACATGGACCCTAAGTCGACTACATACCTACCTACCTACGTTCGGAATCCCGTCGCGCAATTCAATTTTTTAAAACCGAAAAGAAATTATAAAATTGTAGCACAAAACCACTCAAATTCATAAATTACAGCAATATATGTGGCTATAATAAGTGTAGATTTGCTGTGCTCGAAATTCCGTTTCGATTTTTTAAATTCGGAATAAATCCGAACGTATGTGGCGTGCGGAACTTAAAACATTTTGTAGATAGTTAATTAGTCAAAAAAACATCAAGGCCTATTAAATTTACAAATACAACAAACAGTAATCCGAATTAGCTGGTTGAGAGTCGACATTTGGCACTATGTATTAGTCTGCATTTAGTTAAAAAACATGAAAATAAAAAGAGGGCGAACGTACCCACCAAAATGGTTTTAACAGAAACAAAGCATTTTCCCCCGTGTTGGTCCGGGCTCCTTTGTAGAATAGACCATCTGCCTTCCTGTGCCAGGCAGCTCGTAAAAGGCGAGTAGGTATAGGCTTGCCGTCACTAACACCGTGACATCTGACTAGGTGGTGGAGTTTCGCAGCGACTCACCCGGACTGGTACCACCGCCTTACCTATTCCTACCGCCATAACGTCATGACGTGATCCGGTTCGGAGGGTAAGGTAGCCGGTTAACTTACTTTTGCTCGAGGCCTAACATCCCGGCCTCTGGTTGGCAACGCACCATTACCACCTTTGGTGTCTCTAGGCGGCGGGAATTTCTTACCATCAGGAAATCCGTCTACTTGTTTGTCTTCCAATGTCATAAAAAAAAACATGAAAATAAAAAGAGTGCGAACGTACACACCAACATGGTTTTAACAGAACCAAAGCATTTTTTTATAACTGACAGAATTTAAATGAAATAATGTCAAGGACAATTTTGTTCAAAACTAAGTACTTACTTGTGACTAAAAAAAAGTATCTTCACGCCCATACCTCCGAAGAGGTAGGCAGAGGCACAACCAGGGCATCCACGACTAGCCGAAGACACCTTTTTTTTGTTGGTCGACCCGGGATTCGAACCCGGGACCTCATGCAGCCAAGTACAACACCCGGACCGCCAGACCACAGAGGCGACTTGTGATTAATAACGTGTTTATTTGGATAGATAAGAATTAAAATGTTTGGGAAAAACTTCTTTAACCTTCGCAAACAATAATTCATTATGTTGGCTATTAATTATTGACAAAGAAGTAAAAGTAAAGTTTCACACATGCTATCCCGAGCAACTTTTTTTTTATTAGAAAATTGTAAAGCCCAATTTTCTTTTTGTTGCCCGACCCGGGATTCGAACCCGGGACCTCACGCCCATATCCAAGAGGTAGGCAGAGAAACAACCAGGGCACCCACGACTAGCCGAAGAAAATCTCACAATGTGATAGGTGGCATGCCTATCGCCAACCGAGCACATATCCTATCCCGAGCAAAAAATTTGTTATTAGAAAATTGTAAAAGCCCAATTTTCTTTTTGTTGCCCGACCCGGGATTCGAACCCGGGACCTCATGCAGTGCACTATAAGTCTACCATTTATTTTATGAGCTTCTTTTTGGGTGAGCTGGAAGAAATCTCTTTGTCGGAGATAAGCTGACCTTTTGTACAAGTCTTTTAGTTTGAAAGTTTATGTAAGCTTTTTGTGTACAATAAAAAAAAAGTATCTTTACGCCCATGTCCCCGAAGAGGTACGCAGAGAAACAACCAGGGCACCCAAGACCGAAGACACTAAGTCCCACAATGTGATAGATGGCAAGCCTATCGCCAACCGGGCACATATCCTATCCGAAAATTGGAAAAACCCAATTTTCTTTTAGTTGCCCGACCCGGGATTCGAACCCGGGACCTCATGCAGTGCACTAAAAGTCTACCAATTATTTGATGAGCTTCTTTTTGGGTGAGCTGGAAGACATCTCTTTATCCGAGATAAGCTGACCTTTTGTACAAGTCTTTTAGTTTTAAAGCTTATGTAAGCTTTTTTGTGAACAATAAATTATAAAAAAAAGGGTTAGGTATAGTGGGTCATCCTTTAAGTATATAGCTGAATTATCGCCGACTTTTATAGAGGAGTTTTAAACTTTTTTTTAATGTATGGATACCTATATCATTATTAATTTTTGGGTAACTAGGTATTTGCGAAATGCACGCGACCGAAGCTCTTAAAAAAACGGTCAAGTGCGAATCTGACTTGCCCCTTAAGGGTTCTTTCTTCTTCAGAAGTTCTTTCAGTCCATTCCATATACACTATAATAGGTAAAGTGGTTGCAGTTTAAGTCTTTCTGCAATCGGCGCAGATCCATAATATCAAAGACATTAAAGGAAAATCCTATGTTAAGCGGTACACGGCGCCATCTCTTGACATCGAAGTTCAACTACTTTAAGTGTTGGTTTAACAGTACCTACGTACCTATTAAGAAAAACGAATAACTAGATCTCGTTCAAACCAATTTTTGGCGGGAGTTTAGATGGTAATGTACCTAGGTACATCATAATATACAAAATTAGAAGTTACAGGGTAGGGGACAAATTTTTTACCACTTTGGAATTGTCACTCGTTCAAATTATTTTTTCAAAATAAAATATGGCAGATAATTTATATTTTTTATATCATTTGATAAAAAAATGAGTTTTAGTTCTAAATATTGGAAACCGCCAAAATTTATTGTTACTTTTTATTTTTGCGTGAAATAGGTACTTAATGCAGTTCACAGAATACCTACATCTACTTACCAAGTTTAAAAGCGTTATAGATTTCGATAGGTACGTCAAATACCGAACGTAATCTAGGTATTTCAACTCATGGTAAAGGCTCTGATGTTTTGCCATTAAGGGTCCATATTGTATGCTAAAATACGTCAGCAGTATTATGTTTTTTTCATATAAAGCAATCATGGATCTTGGTGACAAAAATACTCAAGATTAACATGAATATGCTTTATAAGATTAGTGTTTCCAAAACACGATTCATTTCACTTTGCTCGATAGAAAAAATCAAAAAGTTAACCCTTTTTTGAAAGCAAATCCCAACTCTACTTCAATTATGAAAATATCGACACCAGATTTAACATAAACATAGATAAGTACTATACCTAAAAGATAAGTGTTTCAGTTTTTATACTTTTTTTCAAATTACTTTTATAGTGTCAAAAATAGTGATTTGTCGCTTAAGAGCGCAATATTTCATAGTAATCATGGAACGGGGGTGCGATGATTGGCTCTTCTGGCTGACTAAGTATGGGGCCTTAATGCTAATAGACAAATAGGTACCTAGGAACTTCCTTCTCACTATGTGTAGGCAGAAAGTATCGAGCTCGAGATGTTCGATGTCACGATTTCCATAGACTAGGTATAATGACGTTACTTTTTTCATACAAACACACCGGTCACACAGACAAACACACACACCATCTTCAGATACAATACTTAGGTACCAAAGCAATTTAGCCGTAAAATGTCAACTTAGATGGCTTATAATCAATAGGTAGATAATAGATATATACACTATGGAAATACTGATTTAACATAATACGAAAAGACCCAGAATTATATTATAATACCTATTATTTTCATCACACAAATGTCCACTATTGTCAGATATCAAACCCAAATCAGGCAGTTGGTCGATGACTCGAACCCCACGACAAAAAGAGCGATAAAGGTTTAGTTAATTTTATGCACTACTTAAGTAGGTACAAGTACTTTGTTGGTTTTGTATTTCTGCAAATTCTATAATTTCCGTCAAGTAATTTTTATTATGGCCGAAAACATAAGTATCTATCTTTAGCGAGTGGCAAATCTTCAACTTGAAATAAAAAAAATGTAACAGTCTAATGACTTTTGGGAATTACAAATCTACGTGAAACCTACGTCATTGTTACATGCGCAAGAAGCGAGCATTATTACTTGTCACTGTATTTTGTCAACAAAAGGGTAATATTTTGATTTAGAGGATATAAAACAACGAAAATCCAGGTACACATTTCGTAAAATGTCTTCTAAATGTAATACAAAAACATATTTATCCATTTATCATTGGTTACGACGCCTAATATCATTGTACAACAATGCATTTACATTGTTTAAGTTATTTCCCGCTTTAGTAATAAAACTGAATAGAAATCGTTAGTAACACAGTTATTTACACTTAACAGCTGTTCCCTTGCTTCATTTGCTCACAATAATACAATTACAAGTCAAAATATGCACAGTGTTTTGTGATAGAGAGGTTATGTTCTCAACAAACAAAAATAATAAGGCGTTTACCTTGTTACTCTGGTTATCTGGATGCTAGCACCACTATTGATTCGCACAATATCTTTCACAATAACGATTAATACAAATTTTAGTTAAAAAATTAGTTTACATCACAGAAATAACAAAATAAAACAGAAAACATTGAAAGCGGGCAAGAAGCGCGGTACGAAACGGCAAGCTAAGCAGCAGCTGACTACACGCGCATGCTCGGCATGACTTTGTAAGAACGCAAATGTCACGCGATTTTGACTTTGACGTACACAAATGTCATTTTTAAACGTTTTTTGTTATTTACTTATATTTCTCAAAATTTTTGTAAGTAATTATAAATTATGCATTTTAATTCGACTTAAAGGTCATATCAACAAACAATGCAACAACTACAACTACTCAGTAAGTATGAAATTTACCCAATTTATTATATTTACAAAATAAATATGCAAGTTATAGTATTGAATGTCATTATATCAAATAATCTGACCGAGTTTGTTTATGCAATGCTAGAAATATTTATTTCGTTTGTAAAAATAAAATATAATCAAAATAAAATTTAAAAAAAATGAAAATAAAAAATAAACAGCACAAGTTTTGATTAAATTTTTACAAATTTACTCATAGTAACATTTTGAATACAACAAAACTTAATTAATAAATGAAATAAAATTTACAAGTCCAAATTTTTTTACAGCGCTTTTTCGAGAATTCATATAAATACGTGTAAGTACTAATTTTATAGTTTTCTAAAGGTTTCATAATGTGGTTCAATACTCACATAATTTTTAAACTATTAACTTTTACATTTTTAACTTTTTATCTTCAAATAGAATAAATTAATCAATGCGTTTAACTTAGTTTTTGACATGTTAGAAGAATGGCTACTGCTTGAACAATCTATTTTGATCAATCAAAATATAAAATACGAGTAGATAATATTATAAACTTAATATTTAATTTTTGCACGTGAGTACAAGGTCCGTATTGTATATGCGCAGCGTGGAGGCGTAGTGTGGGCGCGCACCGGCTGCGATGGTGTTGCTCTCTAGCGGGCATATTGTGAATTATCGATTCTCTTGTGCCTCCGTCCGCTATTGGCTCTGCTTCGTAATTGGTTTATGTTGCTTGTTCGTAACATGAATTCAAATTTAGCGCGCGCTAGGGTCCTCGAATGAACAGAGGAGAGTATTTGTACAGAGAAAATTACCCGTTCCAGATAATAAAATCTAGTAAAATACTATGGCAAGTTTGTTTCGGTAAAATGTTTTACGCAAATAAAATACTTATTTATCGCACTGGAGAATGTTATTGTAATGTAAATGTACGAACGTAGTTAAGTATCAATTCGAAAGGTTTTTGTATCTGACTGAGAATCAGGTGAAATATTCTCCCCAAACGTGAGTTTTGTTTATGGTGGGAGAAACGTAAATTAAGTTAAACTTGAAATTAGGTATAATACATAATTTATTCTACAGTGGTTTCGTTATACAGGAGTACGTTTTAATTGTTTTAGAAAGGACAGTGATACATATTAAGATTTCAAAACACGTTTTGTCTAATTAAGTTGGCCTTTGAAATTATAATTTCATACAAATTTTTAAATTTAATTGTTAACGTTATAATTTAGAAACGAAATTAGTAGACATATTAACACATATTAAAAGACATGAATCACCTTCGAGTTGACCACTTTTATCCCGACAGCAGTAAAGTGCTCCTAGTGAGAGATCTTAACTTTGATAAACACTTATAAGGTACCTAGGTAGGTTAATAGGCTAAGCTGTAACTGCTTAGATTCCTGCCAGACAGGTTAAAATGACAAGCAAAAACGTAGGTAAAATACCTATCTATTTATGAATTAGGACCTAGACCTAGATACCTATTTATTTATTTAGTAGAGTTCCCAGCATTGGATAGGTACATCAAAATTCTAAATGCTCAAAGATTGAAATACATTATAGCGGTACGATACGTACCTTTATCGTGGAAACATAAATGGGCTAGAATTTTATAAGGGTTTGATGGATATTTTTGTGGTTTTTGTTACTCGTCTTAACTAAATACCTATACCTACTTAATTTCGTCTCTTAGTTTTCGCCTCTGTGGTCTGGTGGTTCAGTTGTTGGACTTGACTGCATGAGGTCCCGGGTTCGAATCCAAAAGAAGAGTCGAGCAACAAACAGAAAATTGGGTTTTCCCAATTTTGTAATAAAAAAATGTTGCTCGGGATCAGAAATTCGCTCGGTTGGCGATAGGGGTGCCACCTTTCACATTGTGGGACTTAGTGTCGTTGGCTTATCTGGATGCCCTGATTGTGCCTCTGCCTACTCGTTCGGGGATATGGGATATCGTGAAGATACTTTTAGTGGCTTCGGCTAATCGTGGGTACTGGTTGTGCCTCTGACTACCCCTTCGGGGATATGAACTTGAAGAAGCTTTTTTTTACTGTTGTGAATTTGGTACGTATGAAAGTAGGTTGTTAAGTATATTGTATGAAGTTGGATGATTTATGAATAAATATATAGCTGTAGCACATTAGCCGGGTCTGCTAACAAAAATATTTAATAAAGTTTTTGTCTGTATGTAGGCTATACGTAATAAAAATAACTACGTAATTAACGTAGTAAAACCGACTTCAAAACTAAAAGTAAAAAGTAATAAATATTTGATATTAATTATATAAGAAAGAAAGAAAGAAAAGAAAGAAAATGTATTTATTTGCGGAATATATGCGTTTTGAAGTTGTTACAAAATTATTTAAGCTTTCCAACATATTCATTAACATTGTGGTGTGCAAATATTGTAATATTTTTAAAAGTGATTACTTAATTATATGCACAATGTTTTAATATTTATGCGAACAAATAGTTTTATTCTTATTACAATTTGAATCATAGCTTACAAACAATTTTAAAATGTTAATAATTTTAACCCTGTCTACCGTAAACTACCACCGTTTCCAAACGCTAGTACCTAGTTGGGAGAAGAAACGGCGAAACAAATTCCCCCGGCAGCCAGTAGTATAACAACCTATCGTCCTTGTAGTACCTACCATCGTTTTCAAACATAGCCCGCTTTCTGAAATTATAATAAATTATTATTATTATAAATACATTTGAAGTCGGTGCCAATCCAATTTAATACTTACTTATAATATAATTATTAGTTTAAGGCTCGATACCGACTTCAAACCTATTAGTAAATACTCGTAGCACATATTATAAGTAAAAGGTAGTATATAATTAATATTAAATATTTGTTATTTTTTACTTTTTAGTTTTGAAATCGGTTTTAATTAACGTAGTTATTTTCATTTCATACTTTAGCATTTTTTTTATGATATTGGGAGGCAAACAAGCAGACGGATTTCCTGATGGTAAGAAATTCACGCCGCCTAGAGACACCAAAGGTGGTAATGGTGCGTTGCCAACCTGGGACCGGGATGTTAGGCCTCGAGCAAAAGTAAGTTTACCGGCTAAATTATTGATGATATGACGAAATTTAATAAAAATAAACATCGGGATAGGTGAAAATAGGTTAAAATGCTTATAAAATAAAAACTTACCTACCTGAATAATTTTTTATGGGACCAATTCGAAACTAATCTGGAATTACGTAAATCGGCTTAGAAACCTCGGAGAAATCAGTGTACATACATAAAAAAATATACGAGCCAAATTGAGAACCTTCTTTTTTTGAAGTCGGTTAAAAACTGAACCATCGCGATTGCTTATCTCTATTTGTATACGGCCAGGTTGATTTGTTTGTACCGTCGTCTCGCCCCGCCAGTAAATTGGAGGGAGAAGGCGCAGATATTTATGCACGTTAATAAGAAGCTGCCGACTACGCTATGTATGGCTAGAAGTAAGATATTGATATAATGTAGTAAGTTGTTAATACGTTAGAAGAGGGTTTCGCATTTTGCGCATTGGTCGAAATTCGACCATTTTAATATTATAATATCCAAATCTTAGTATCTTGTTAATAAGAAGGCCACCTTCATTTCGTAAGACCAACTACTTTGTTTCTTGAATAGTTAGTGCGCCATCTGTGATCTTTTATCGACAACATCAATATATTAGTTTGTGTATAGTGGGTAATGTTTTATTTATTGATTTTTTGTACTTTATAAGCATTATTATTGAAAAATATTAGCGTTGCGCACTTCTTCTGCACATAAACTATAAGTGTGCCAAAATTTTATTCTCCTGCGTACGCGTTATTTTCGTAAAAAGGGGTCCAAAGTTTTGGCATCACGTATTAAAATAATAGTTATTATTTGTATGGATTATTGACACCATGATATGAGGTACATAACTATCCTGTGGTCGAGGTGTTCGGCCTAATGTACGAGTGTACCGACAACCCTATACTCCTATGGCGAGACTCAGGAATTCCTACC
>NJDD01001003.1:152418-171524 GCA_002245505.1 Calephelis nemesis | reverse complement strand
ATAGGCTTGCCACCTATCACATTGTGGGACTTAGTGTCTTCGGCTAGTCGTGGGTACCCTGGTTGTGCCTCTGCCTACCTCTTCGGAGATATGGACGTGAAGATACTTTTTGATTCAGAGATTGTCGCAAAATGAATATGGGACCAGCTCAATTGGTGACCTATCTTTCTTAAAAACAACCATCAACATTTATTATCGCTTGAATAATCGCGTAATAACGTAACGTAATAAAATGTGTGCGTGTACTAGCGTACACTCGTAAGAAGTGAAGAAGTGAAACTTCTTTATGACGTTACTTTTCAAAAAATAATTTACTGTATGCAACTTTACAGAAATTGGTTAAATAAAGTTTATTGCCAAGCCCTACTCCGCTAGAGAAAGTATACTTCGAATCACGCGTGGTAGGGATAAGAACAAAGATGGCGCGTAACGGGAAAATGTGACGCGTAACGAAAAAATGTTACACTAAATTTTTTTCGACCCCGATAAAGAAGTTTCACTTCAAAAAACATTCAAATTAAGAACCTCTTTTTTGGAGTCTGTTAAAACAAATGACACAAGGAACACTGTACTTTTCAAATCGCGAATTCAAACAAGAGCAAATGAGATGTACGCAGTAAATTTTACCGGAGGGTAGTTGTCAATTTTGCACGGAACGTTGCATTATGCGGCGCACGTAGCACGCTGTCTGCACGCTGCGAGCGCAGGCGAAATGGGGCAATATTCCGTCGACTGCGGCGGACGCCTGCTCCTCTATCACTGAACCTCATTTATTATTTAAGGCTCCCTCATCCGAAACGTACTTATTGCGCTTCGTAACTCCTTTCGTCTTTCTACTGCTGACTTTTACAAGATAAACTGACACTTTGAATCGGTGCTTCTTCCGTTCAGAGTAAATTATGTTTTAACGTAGATGGCGGTTACGGCCAAAGTAACGCTTATCGATAGCTGTAATGTAGTTTTATGTGCAATATTGAAGATGTGTTTTTGCAATAGGCTTAACTTTTTTTCCCGTGTTGGTCCGGGCTCCTTCGAAGAATAGACCATCTGCCTTCCTGCCAGGCAGCTGGTAAAAGTCGAGCAAAGGCTTACTGTCACTAACACGGTGACATCTGTCTAGGTGGTAGAGTTTCGCAGTGACTCAGCTGGATTAGTACCACCGCCTTACCTATTCCTGCCGCCATAACGTCATGACGTGTTCCGGTTCGGAGGGTAAGGTAGCCGGTATACTTACTTTTGCTCAAGGTCTAACATCCAGGATGTTTAGACCTTGAGCAAAAGTATTGGTTGGCCACCTCAGGTTGGCAACGCACCATTACCACCTTTGGTGTCTCTAGGCGGCGGAAATTTCTTGCCATCAGGGAATCCGTCTGCTTGTTTGCCTTCCAATATCATAAAAAAAACTTTTAAAACAAATGCATGAGGTAAAAATTTCATGATGAAATCTACTATGTTAATGAGTGTTACATGTTAAAATGGCATAGGTTTTTTTATGATAATGGAAGGCTAACAAGCAGACGGATTTCCTGATTCCAAAAAAAATCACGCCACCTAGAGACACCAAAGGAATGTTAGATCTCGAGCAAAAGTAAGTTTACCGGCTACTTTTCTTTCCGAACCGGAACACGTCAACCGCAAGCACTGACGTTATGGCGGCAGGGCTAGGCAAGGCGGTGGTACCAACCTGGGCGAGTTGCTGCGAAACTCTACTACCTAGTATGATATCACGGTGTTAGTGACAGTATGCCTATGCTAACCTTTTACGAGCTGCCTGGTAGGAAGACAGATGGTCTTTTCTGCAAAGGAGCCAAGACCAACACAGGTATGAAATGTTTTCTACAAGTTAAAGGAACGTATTAAGAAATATCAAATGAAAATAAAAAAGCAACAAAACAAGCAATAAAATGGAAATAACTAAAAATCTATGAAATCACAGAAATCTATGAAATCATAGATTTTTTCATTTCCACTAAACATTCACATTCTGCAGTCGGTGAAATAGGCACAGAAGTTGGTTAATTTACTGCGATAATAAAACTGTTACTGTTGGTCATTGTCATTCTGTTAGGTCCTTGTATCTGATGGAACATCATAAGATCAGATCGGAAGAAGCCTTACTCTATAATATAGAGTAAGGCTACTTCTTCCGAACATTACGAAAAAAAATTAAACGCTATATTAATTAATATAGTTTTTTTTTAATTTTAGTTTTATTTATTAATAACGCTATATAGTTAATTTTTTTTGTAATGTTCTGTTTTCAATCTAAGTTTTTTTTAATTCATTACTTTCGTTATAATAAATGCAACATCGTAATCTATACATATAATAAATCTGTAGAAAGGTCAATTCTGTACATTGAAAATATTGAAAAAATAAATAGCAGGGGTTACTGGATCGATACCAAACCCAAATATGTGATTAACAAAATTTTTGACTGTCTGTCTGTGTGTATGTTCAGGCATCACGTGAAAACTAACGGTACGATTTCGATGAAACTTGGTATAATTATACCTTATTATCCTGGGTATAAAATGGGATACTTTTTATCCTGGAAAAATACGTCGAAAAAAATCTTAATTTTTCAGTTTTATCACGCGAAGACCGACATCCGCACGGACGGAGTCGTGGGCGGAAGCTAGTCAATGAATATACATATTAACATTAATGATAAAATATATTTTTCTAAGAATGTTGAAAATTATTGCAAAATTGTCAGCTAAGCACTCGAAAAGTTAAATATCAAAATCTTTCCTTCATCTTGAGTCCATTTTTAAACAGCTGGTATCAAGAAAAACGCCCAGACAAACTACGTTTTTGTAATTTGGAAGATATCCCGCCATTTATAAACGCCTTTTAATTAATATTAACGTTGAAGATGGCTATAAGATTGGTATATTTCCAGAAGACAGAGGAATTTGCAATCAGTTGCTATTTTACTTACATTAGAAATAGATAATAAATTTAATTAAGCATTTCAACAATTCTTTCCTATTTCCATGCGAATGTTTAATCCTAAAAAGCAATCTACGAAGGTAATAGGAAGAGGATTCCTCGAATATTTATTACCGGCCTCTAAACTGTTCTCGGGTAATTCGGTACAAGCAGAGCGACATTATTTTTGTAGTAATTTCGGCGAATGTCCTTTAAAATATTCACAATGCTGTTGCTAGGGCCATTAACGTGCCCGAGCACAATTCTGAGTGGGGCTTCGTCCGCAAATGGCGGTTATACCATTTACTTGACCCCTACAACTATCTGTGGCTCTGCAAGTTTTTCCAATATTACTTGGTGTATACAGGGTGTATTTGACACCCTAACGAAAACTTCTGTGGTAGTTTTCCCCCGTGTTGGTCGGGGCTCCTTTGTAGAATAGACCATCTGCCTTCCTGTGCCAGGTAGCTCGTAAAAGGCGAGCATAAGCTTGCCATCACTAACACCGTGACATCTGACTAGGTGGTAGAGTTTCGCAGCGACTCACCCGGATTGGTACCACCGCCTTACCTATTCCTGCTGCCATAACGTCATGACGTCTTCCGGTTCGTAGGGTAAGGTAGCCGGTTAACTTACTTTTGCTTGAGGCCTAACATCCCGGCCTCTGGTTGGCAACGCACCTTTGGTGTCTCTAGGCGGCGGGAATTTCTTACCATCAGGAATCCGTCTGCTTGTTTGCCTTCCAATGTTATATAAAAAAAAAGTTTAGATACATATCTGACATCAAAATTCCGCTAACAGTTTTTGTCGGAAACAAGTGGTTAAATACTTAGCATTTTTTCAGCCCGCAATGTATAGCGAACAAAGTATACGCAATAAGCCGCGCGTTGTGCCGACCTAATACGCTGTTTTATTACATTGCTGTTTGTAGCAAAAATGTGTTATTTTTAAGATTTTAGATAAAAATCGAGTTGCGTTAGATAGTATTATGAAATAATTGTGAAATAAATAAAAAAGTTACAAATTATCGCCTCTGTGGTCTAGCGGTCCGGGTGTTGGACTTGACTGCATGAGGTCTCGGGTTCGAATCCCGGGTCGGCCAACAAAAAGAAAATTGGATTTTTCTAATTTTCTAGTTACAAAATGTTGGTTGGGATTGGAAATGTGCCCGGTTGGCGATAGGCTTGCCACCTGTCACATTGTGGGACTTAGTGTCTTCGGCTAGTCGTGGGTGCCTTGGTTGTGCCTCTGCCTACCTCTTCGGGGATATAGGCGTGAAGATACTTCTTCTTTAAGTTACAATTTTTTTTGAAAAAATCATGAAATTTTCGATATAAAATTCCAACTAAATATGCATGTCTATCATGTACAGAATTCATGTTTTCATTTTTCGGTACGCTGTCATTTACACGATGTATATTTCTTAATGTGTATATACCATGTGTATATACCATTTGTGTTCCAGTTTCTATTTTTGTTTTGAACAAGAAAGACCTTTTATAGGTATTTTTTAGGTAGCCAATATTTTTGACAATAGAAGTTCTATTATGGAACAAATTACCGCGTACAAAGTCTTATAATGTAAGACCGAAATTGATAAAGATAGTGAAACAGTTAAAATTAACAATCATTTTGCCCTAAGAATGTTTTTACCCATTCAAAGTTAAAAAAAACCTATGAAAACAAGTTACTATGTAATACACAAAATGTAAATATTTATTAGTAATATATATTATAAATATACTAGCTGACCCAGCAAACTTCGTATCGCTTGACATTAATGCTTCGACAGTAGCGCAGTCTGTCGGATCCGATGTGAAACATTCCAAAAACAACAACGACTTATTATTAAAAAATTAATTAAAAAAACATTTTCCAGGAGACCAAATTGTGAATCTAAACCATTCTCGAATTCCCTTGAACACGCACAAAAATTTTCATCAACATCGGTCCAGCCGTCTAGAAGGAGTTCAGTGACATACACACTCACAGAAGAATTATATATATAAAGATATTTAACAATTTCTCAATTGTCATATTGTCACTAAAGTGAGTATCGAAGCTAATTGAAATTAGAATTAACCATTATTTTGACATAACTAAATCAATAATCGGAGTTTAGGCGCCATCGTGAATGAAGGTCGTAAATTTTTCATTATTATAGAATTTCGTGTTTAAATTGAGTGAAATTGGTTAATTTAGGTGGGAATTAGAGTAATTTTGTTCAGTGAAAGTGCACAAATGGAATAATCATTAAGAAAATTAGTTTATCGTCTATTTCCTCGCTACCGTCAAATTTCACTAGATGAGCTTGAGTAACGAAGCCACCGCTTTACATAAGACCCTGACCTGACTTGACTTTGTACATAGTGACTAATGACCGTATATTGCGTAAGAATTAACTGACTTGACATTGGCAAAGTAGTCGTGAAAAACTATCGAAAGCCATATTTATAAAAGAAGAAGAAGAAATCAATAATCGCGAATGATAAAGTAATTTACTTATTAAATTTTAGAGACTTCACCAGTTTGGCGCAACATTTATCTAAAAAAATAAAAGAATTAAGTTTGCTATGCTTTTTATTCACCTAAATCATATGACACTAGTTGCCTTTGATCTGAATGCCTTTATACTTACTTTCAAATTAAACGGGTTATACCTATCTGTCAAGTGTCATATGTGTCAATTTAAGTAAACTTCAACAAAGTAACAAAACTCAGGTTTGTTATGTATGTATGGAAGTCCTGCCTCTTTTTACGTAGCCCTCAAAACATTTCTTAGTTTAGGTTTCCAATGAATTTGGGAATGTTCATAATTCTTGGATTTCCGCAATATAACGTCTGGTTCCATAAATAAGTTAGATAAAGAGTTTTAGTTCCAAGAAAAGGGAATCTTCCCCTATTTTCTAGCTACACGAAATATGTGGCGTGATACGAAGGTGTACGGAATTCCTAACTAAACTTGTGTGAGGGGATTTCTCTGGTAAAGAAATAACGGCGAAAACTTACTTCGGAGGGCCAAGTGTTAAAAATGTTTAAAATCGAGTCATTATTTTTAAAAGATATTCGTGAAAAATGTGTGTGTATAATACTTAAATCATTTTATAAACTTTACGAAAGAAAAGTAACAAAATACGTAATCAAAAGAGGTCGTTTTGGCGATAAGCCCGCCTTTGTGTATCACTTAGTTTTAGTATTACTTTTTGAACTGCAACTTCTTTATCGGGATTCGAAAAAAATTTAGTGTTACATTTTTTCGTTACGCGTCACATTTTTCCGTTACGCGCCATCTTTGTTCTTATCCCTACCACGCGTGATTCGAAGTATACTTTCTCCAGCGGAGTAGGGATTGGCAATAAACTTTATTTAACCAATTTCTGCAAAGTTGTATACAGTAAATTATTTTTTGAAAATAACGTCATAAAGAAGTTTCACTTTTTCACTTCTTACGAGTGTAAGCTAGTACACGCACACATTTTTTTTGAATATATTTTGGTGCGTAATAAGGAGTTATTATATTATATTCCATTCTACGTGCACTTAAGACTATGTTTTTTTTAATTTTAGCTGGATGTCGGTACTATTTATCCGACTCGAAAAAAGAAAGAGATTCCAAATTATGCTGTATGTTTGTATGACTTTTTGCACTATTCAGTAAAACTCAAAAACTTATGGTAAACGTATCTTTCAAAAAATAATCCAATAGCGACGTGGTACCCAATGAAATACATAGTTTGAATCGTGTTTTGCAGGTTTATTGGGCTTTATTCTTTATTCCGTGTTGGTCCGCGTTCCTTTGCAGAATAGACAATCTGGATTCCTGCCAGGCAGCTCGTAAAAGGCGAGCATAGGTTTACCGTCGCTAACACAGTGACATCTGACTAGGTGGTTGAGACTCGCTCAGATTGGTACCACCGCCTTACCTATTCCTACCGCCATAGCGTCATGACGTGTTCCGGTTCGGAGGGTAAGGTAGCAGGTAATCATACTTTTGCTCGAGGTCTAACATCCCGGCCTCAGGTTGGCAACGCACCATTACCACCTTTGGTGTCTCTAGACCAGGAAATGCGTCTGCTTGTTTGCCTTTCAATATCATAAAAAAAAAGATTAGTATTTGTGGGTTCGAATCCCGGGTCGGCCAACAAAAAGAAAATTGGTTTATTTCCAATTTTCTAATAAAAAAAAATGTTGGTCGGGATTGGAAATGTGCCCGGTTAGCGATAGGCTTGCCACCTATCACATTGTGGGACTTAGTGTCTTCGGCTGGGGTTTCCAGGGGTATTTACTTATTTTTTTATTTTTTTTCATTTTGACTTTTTTAATTGATATCACAAGACGCTCTGAAAGAGGCCAATAAATTGGAGAGATTCAGCTTTATTTGGAAATGACAGCAGTAGGGTTACTCTTGAAGCTCCATTCATGCAAAACTGGAAATTGGAATCGAGTATGTCATTTTAGGTATTCCTAATCACAATACTGGCGAATTATTATGTTCGATTCCCGACGGGGGCAGGCATTTATGTAATGAACATTTAGATGTCTGCATTTCCGGGTCTGGGTGTTTATTAAATTTATTCTTGTATCTATTTAAGTATTTCTATGTATTAGTATCGTTGGCTAACACCCATAACACAAGCATTAATCTAGTGGTTCAGTTGTTGGACTTGACTGCATGAGGTCCCGAGTTCGAATCCCGGGTCGGCCAACAAAAAGAAAATTGGATTATTTCCAATTTTCTAATAAAAAAAAATGTTGGTCGGAATTGGAAATGTGCCCGGTTGGCGATAGGCTTGCTACCTATCACATTGTGGGACTTAGTGTCTTCGGCTGGTTGTGGGTGTCCTGGTTGAGCCTCTGCCTACCTCTTCGGGGATATGGGCGTAAAGATACTTTTTAGTATTTGTGACAAGTAAGTGTTTTTGCTCAGCCCTATAGGGCTTACTTACTTATAAGTAAACTCATACCGTAACAGCAAGTTCTTTTAGATATGCAAAGCAAATTATTAAGCACTTTACGTGCTAGTGCGCAAATTTGAAATTATAAACTTTAAATCAGCACTTAAACTTATAAACGATTAGTTTATCACTTTAGTTTTAGTTTTTAAAATGTGGTTTTGTTTAGTTACAAACAATAGATCGCAACACTTCTTTTAGATGTGTAGAGAAAATTATGTGCTTTGTGTGCTACCAAACTAAGTCAATTCTATTATTTACATTCACACACACTTACATACATATCTTCACGCCAAGTCCCTTACGGTAGGCAAAGAGTATCGAGTGCCAGACCTCACGATTCTGACAATTGCAAAATTATTTTCAAAGTGATAAACTATTAGTTATCTCATTAACATTTGATTTCATGAATTTTGGTCAGCCTTCTTAATATTGTTTTCCCCGAGTTGGTCTGGGTCCACTAAGTATAATAGATCATCTGCCTCTTTGCCAGGGAGATCATAAAAAGCGAACAGGTGTTAAAATACCTACATTTTAACATCTTCCTTCACATCAATTACCCTTTTCATACAAACACGCCGGTTTCGGAGACTCTTGACATCACCCTCGGATAATATGCGAGTGATCTGATCGTGAAATGTCAACCTTGGTCTCCCCGGGTACCTACATCCATCCACATTCGCATTGTATATCTGCTTTGTCAATCTTTCATCTGTAATTCTTTCCACGTGACCGAACTTAAAGTTTTTGGAATTACATTAAAACTTCTCTTTTGAGTTATTGGCCATCATTATATTTAATATTTATGTGTTTAGTTAAGCTCTTTGAACACACGTATGTCGAAGCGGCACGGTTCTTTTAGATATGCAGAGCAAATTATACTTAAGGTGCTTTACGAGCTACTAAACAAATTTGAATTTATAAAATTTGTTTTAAAATGGCTCGTCTTCTTTGAGTTATTAGCAATACGAGTCTTTTAGAAGGCATGTTATATTTGGGGAGGTAGATTTATTATTTTGTAGGTATTTTGCGCCATATACTAGCAGCGCCTGCGGTTTCACTCATGCAAAAATGTTTTTATGCTTGGTGTACTATCCTATTAATACTATAAATGAGAAAGTTTTTTTTAAGTCATTCACGCAAAAACTGCTGAACCGATTTTCATTAAATTTGGCACATACATAAAGAGTAAATTGTATTAACACATAGGATAGTATTTATCACGAAAAAAAATTTCTATGGAATCATTAGTCACGCGCGCAACACCGCGGGCAACACCTAGTATGTCATAAGTTGACTAGTCTACTCAAGTTTATGAGTTTTATACTACGCACATACATAGGAACGAATGCGGGACAGTGTACCATAAAAAATTATTATTTTTTTTAGTTTTTTGTCTGTCTTTCTGTTTATTCCGGCTAATCTCTGAAACAGCTTGACCAGTATTGACAGGACTTTCATTGACAGGTAAATAAATAAATGTAATTAAATATCACTGGGTAGGTTACATAAATTGAATCTAACCCCAAAAGTAAGCAAGTAATATGCTTGTGTTATGGGTGTCAGTCAACGATATTAATATATAAAAAATACTTAAGAAAATAGGACAATAAATTTAATAAATACCCAGACCCGGAAATGCAGACATCTAAATGTTCATCACACAAATACCTGCCCCCGTCAGGAATCGAACCCGAACCTCGCGGTTGGTCAGTGTATTTAGGTGTGTAAGCTAACCACTCGACCAACGAGGCGGTGCTGAGTAAGAAGGAATAACATGTATATTTAGACTAACAGTTTCACGCACCTTCGCCTGCGTAACTTGGCTTTTACTGCACTGATTTCGATGAAACAAAGTCTATGTCACTCCAAGATAATGTAGCATTCTAAGGGTGAAGTAATTTTTAAATCGGTCCAGTAGTTTCGGAGTCTGTTCATCAAACATTTCCTCTTTATAATATTGATTTAGACTAGCTGTTACCTGCGGCTTCGCCCGCGTTGTGCGATCGGGATATATATAAAGTAGCCTGTATGTTAATACAGGTCACAATCTATCTGTGTTCCAAGTTTCAGACAAATCCATTCAGCCATTCGAGAGTGAAAGTGTAACAAACAAACACAAATCCTTACAAACTTTCGCATTTATGGTATTATTAGGATTTTTCTTTTAAATTCCATACATACTGACACTGACTTTTGCTCGATGCCTTACATCCCGGCCTCAGGTTGGCAACGCACCATTACCACCTTTGGTGTCTCTAGGCGACGTGAATTTCTTACCATCAGGAAATCCGTCTGCTTGTTTGCCTTCCAATATCATAAAAAAAAAACAGACGAAGTCGCGGTCACATCTAGTACAAATATGGAATTATTAATTCATACAAAATTGCTATAAGCATTGACCAATTGCAGACTTAATTAATGAAAGTATAATAAAGTTGTAACTAGTTGGTTTATCTTGCTCTAAGAAATTGTTTCTCCCAGCAGGTAACCGCGATACTAATTTAAAATTATAGCTTACTATAAGAACCTTCTTTTTCATTTAACTTGCCACCAGAGCGTAGCACTCTGGTTGTTTATGGCTGCATACTGCCCAAGTAATTATATAGATAATTGCTTGGGCAGTATACACTAAAAGTATAAATGTGCAAGTAAAAATAAAAAAAAACATTTTCATTATAAGTTTTTACTCAGCGTGGGGATGCGATAAATACATCGCTCGATATTGAAATCACCTAAACAATCTTTAGTATGCTAGAATATGCTTAGTGCTAAAACTATGTTCTAGACTGCTGTGCAGCAGCTTGTCGTGGTTGGATATTCGCCAATGTCGTTTTCCATACTGGAGTTTTTGTCAGCTGGTAGAATTCACCATATGATACGCACCAGTAACATCTATGATATCTATGAGAGTACATAAACTTGTGTGACGTCTAACACATATCATTTTGCTAGCATCCGCATATAACGCTTTATTTGGCCGTTGCCTAATATGGCGAATTCGGACAATTAAAGTCGTTTTCAGCCAACGATAAAGAAACGTTGTGTTATAAGTTTGATATTTCTGTGTGTATGTCTGTCTGTGGCTTTATAACTTTTAAACGAATGGACCGTTTTCGATACGGTTTTTTTATTCGAATACTGACGTGATTGAGATTCTTATCTACATTATGGGTCATAGGTTTTGTAGGGGTAGTTTAATTTTATGGAAAGATCGCAAGTCGAGGTTGGTATTGTTACTAACGTTGTGGAGAATCGGCTAATCTCGGCCTAGGCAATCTGCTTGTAAAGTATCTTCACGACCATATTCCCGAAGTGGTAGGCAGAGGCACAACCAGGGCACCCACGACTAGCCGAAGACACTAAGTCCCACAATGTGATAGGTGGAAAGCCTATCGCCAACCGGGCACATTTCCAATCCCGACCAACATTTTTTTTTAGAAAATTGGAAAAATTAAATTTTCTTTTTATTGGCCGACCCGGGATTCGAAACCGAGACCTCATGCAGTCAAGTCCAACACCCGGACCGCTAGACCACAGAGGAGACAAAGAGGCAATCTGCTTGTGATGCTAAAAATGTAATGCTTACGAAAACTAATTCTCTTAATTGCAATTTATATGCACTTCAAATTAGTTACAAGTGAAGTTGCGTATTTAAAATACATATTCTGAAAATTCACTGGCCGGATGATGAAGTGCATAGTACAAACTACAGAGTTGTAAGTCAGGCACGTTATACATTAGTCGGAGCAATTTAAAGTTGCTTGTGGCTTGCAAATAAGTATGGACGAGATTGTTTGGACCTTAACTTAACCCCTCCGTGCCAAATTACAGGCTCTCTTCTTACTCGATTCAAGTAACCTGTTGACATTTAACAAGGACGTGTCTTTGTTTAACTATTGAACGTTGTGTAGCTAAGTAGCGACTGGAAGTCATTACTAGTTTAGAAGAAGAATTTTGTTTAATAATCACAATTAAATCCTAATATTTATAACAGAGTATAAAGATTATGAAACATATTAAAATGAAACCAGTCAACAGTTTTACACACCATACAGAAAAGCTGGCAACATATTGTCAGCCGCGGCTTACAGACGCGTCTTACAGTCGCGACCGATAAGTGTGCACAAACCGTCAGTGGACGTTTACTCTTGCCATATCTAGATTATATTGTAAATATTATTATTGAAAAAAAGACAAGCCCGCTGAGTTTCTTTCGCCGGATCTTCTCAGTGTGAGGCCGCGATTCCGATCCGGTGGTAGTTTAAAAAATGTCGACGTGCACAAATACCATTTGTATGGTTCATGTGAATAAAGATTATTCTGATTCTGATTCATAAAGATCAAAGATCGCGACTTACGTCTAATTGTTTGCACAGCTCAGTGTAATTTCATTATCTAGACACCCTGTAAGTCGCGGCTGTTATTATTCGCGTTCGTCAGCCGTGTTCGATAGTTTATGCCCAATTTACGTACTCTTGACGTACTCGAGCGCATTACAGTCAGAGCAATTTAAAGTTGCTTGTGGCTTGCAAATAAGTATGGACGAGATTGTTTGGACATTAACTTGGCCCCTCCGTGCCAAATTACAGGCTCTCTTCTTACTCGATTCAAGTAACCTGTTGACATTTAATTAGGACGTGTCTATTTTTAACTATTGAACGTTGTGTAGCCAAGTAGCGACTGGAAGTCATTACTATCAAGAAGAAGAAGAAGAATTTTGTCTATTAAACACAAATAAATGTTAGGATTTGAAGCGGATTATAAAATATTATAAAACGTATAATTGCTAATTACAGATTCAAAGCAAAACAAATATATTTAATTCAATGATTTTGCACAGTATACAGTTAAGCTGGGGAAAAAAGTTGTCAGCCGCAGCTCACGGACGCGTCATATAGCCGCGTCTGATAAGTAAGCACATACCGTCCGCGGACGCTTACGGCTGACATAAACATCCAGCGCGCCAGATATCTATCGGACGTCCAAACGCTCAAGGTTTCGTCCAAAACTTACGTCCGATAGTTTGTAAGGCTCAGCATATAGTGTAAGTCGCGGTTGTCAGCGGCGTCCGTTAGCTGCGTCCGATAGTATGTTTCCAGCTTTACTGTTCACTAGCAACTGCAATAGTCTAAAGTCTAACGACTGTGACACAGTCTTCTAACCCACTCACCACCGACCTTATAAAACAATTAACTATTTACTTCTATTTCGTAAAAAGGTTTCGTAAAACAGGTTATCTGGTAAAATACCAAAAAATGATACTTTTTACAAGTTTACTTCCCGGTCCTAGGTTCGAATCCCGGGTCGGGCAACAAAAAGAAAATTGGGTTTTTCCAATTTTCTAATAAAAAAAATGTTGCTCGGGATTGGATATGTGCCCTGTTGGCAATAGGCTTGCCACCTATCACATTGTGGGACTTAGTATCTTCGGCTAGTCGTGGGTGCCCTGTATGCCTCTGCCTACCTCTTTGGGGATATTTGCGTGAAGACACTTTTTTTGTACTTTAAAGTAAGATTTCATTAAATTACGTTTTATTTGAGTAACATATTTATTATATGTATGTGTAAAGTCCGTGTGTATTATGTGTAAATATGTATACGCTAAAATCGTCAGTTTTGCGACGTCATAGACGTGGCTATTAAAACTATATTACTCTGTTTAAAAATAAACTAACAGTTCGCAGCTTCGCCTGCGTAACTTGGCTTCTACTGCATCGGTTTTGATGAAACTGTGTCACTCAAAGATAATAAAGCATGCTAAAGGTGAAAGAATTTAGGAAATCAGTCCAGTAGTTTCGGAGCCTATTCATTTCTAACAAACTAACAAAAATTCAAACCTTTCCTCTTTATAATATTAGTATAGATCAGGGGTTGGCAAATTCTTTTGACGGCGGGCCGGTAAGTTAAAAACAAATGTAGTGGCGGGCCAGTAAATTATAATTAATCTTGAGGCGATCCGGTTTATTAAAGCACCTAAAAATAGCAGTAAATATTACGATTATAAAACGTTGTATAAAGATAACATAAGGTATTTTTTTTATTTTATAATCGTTTATTAAAATAAAATCTATGAGGTCTTAACATATGAAATTCGAATTGAAGGATCGATTCAGTATCTCAATTGTTCAAATTTTAATAGTCTTTCAACATTTCGACCATTATTTTTTTAAGGAGGTTCATATTTTTTCTAAAAAAAAACCCTCGACGGGCCGGATTAAAATCTCTCAAGGGCCGAATTCGGCCTGCGGGCCGTAATTTGCCCACCCCTGGTATAGAGTGCCGCGCCGATACAAACTCAACTGACGCCACTGCCGATTCTAGCGGCGCGACTTTATTATAACGCAGGCTTTGTAAACTGAAGCTGAGTTTTAACTGACACTGCTTAGTAGAGATAGGATAGATGCTAAGTATGGATGGATAAAGGATAGATGCTAACATAACCTAACCTATGTTCAATAAAGGATTTTGCTTACTGCTACTTAACGAGAAGACCAGTGACCAGGCTGTTATTTGTAAAAACCTATTTATATAAATTATATGAGTATCCTAGCAATGTTTCATACTAATGTTACTAGTGGAAAAGTCTGTCTATTGCTATTAGACGGTTACTTAAGTCTCAAATCTCAAGTCTCAAAAAACAACCCCCAAAGAACTGTAATCGCCCTAAACTTTTCACCGTGTTGGTCCGGGCTCCTATATAGAATAGAGTATAGACCATCTGCCTTTTTTGCCAGGCACCTCGTAAAAGGCGAGCATAGGCTCACGGTCACTAACACCGTGTCATCTGACTAAGTGGTAGAGTTTAGCAGCGTCTCGCCCGGATTGGTAATACCGCCTTACCTATTCCTGCCGCCATAACGTCAGGACGTGTTCCGGTTCGGAGGGTAAAATAGCCGGTAAACTTACTTTTGCTCGAGGCCTAACATCTGGGCCTCAGGTTGGCAACGCACCATTACTACCTTTAGTGTCTCTAGGAGGCGTGTATTTCTTAACACCAGGAAATCCGTCGCTTGTTTGCCTTCCAATATCATAAAAAAAATCAGGAAAAGTTTGTTCGAAAATCGTTACTAGTCTACACTGACGAAGCCGTGGATAAACAGTTCTCTATAAGCCTATCTCTAACTGTAGATAGTTTATTGAGATTAGTCCCATATAATTTTGCTGACAATTAAAAATGGATTGTATTTTAAACTTGTTTTGTTACTTATAAACATTATCGCCTCTGTGGTCTAGCGGTTCAGTTGTTAAACTTGACTGCGTATGGTCTCGGGTTCGAATCCCGGGTCGGACAACAAAAAAAATTCGGTTTTCAATTTTCTAATAAAAAAGATGCTCGCGATTGGATATGTACCCGTTTGGCAATAGGCTTGCTATATATCACATAGTGGGACTTACTGCCTTCGGCTAGTCGTGGGTGCCCTGGTTGTGCCTCTGCCTACCTCTTCGGGGATACTTGAAGATACTTTTTTGCTGACTGTTTAAATTTGTTTGGTTACTTATAAACATTTCACAGCATAAGTAAACACTGGAATAATAAAGTTTGACCAAAGCGCAGTACGTCAAGCACATAAGAGTCAGAGCAATCTAAAGTTGCTTGTGGCTTGCAAATAAGTATGGACGAGATTGTTTGGACCTTAACTTGGTCCGTGCCAAATTACAGGCTGTCAACTTGTTACTCGAGACAAGTAACCTGTTGACATAAATTAGATAATTTATAGTTTCTATCGTCGGCATTTGGTAACATTTTATTATTAGCATTAGAATTCCATTGGAAAATGATTGAAGATGCTTTAACCAGTGAAATCTATCGACACAAATATTAAAGATGACTATCGCTCTGTGGTCTAGCGGTTCAGTTGTTGAACTTGACTGCTTGAGGTCCCGGGTTTGAATCCCGGGTAGGGCAACAAAAATAAAATTGGATTTTTCCAATTTTCTAATAAAAAAAAACGCTGCTCGGTATTGGAAATGTGCCCGGTTGGCGATAGGCTTGCCACCTATCACATTGCGGGACTTAGTGTCGGCTAGTCGTGGGTGCCCTGTTTGTGCCTCTGCCTACCTCTTCGGGGATATGGGCGTGAAGATACTTTTTTTAAAGACTCGTTTAATTTAATGATATAATATCTGGATGGCCGCGATTATCGTCCCGAAACCCCCTATACACTAAATTTCACGAAAATCGTTGGAGCCGTTTCCGAGATTCACGTTATATATATACAAGAATTGCTCTTTTAAAAGTATAAGATAAGAGTAACTACAAATAGTAGAAAACAGACATATTAGTGCACAATCTGAACTGACACGTTTCAGGATACGAAACATGTTAAAAAACCAAACGCTGACTCAAGATTGAAACCTAGAGCAACCTAATGGCAACTCACCATCTTTGCCGTTGACGTGTTCCGATTCGGAGGGTTGCCGGTAAACTTACTTTTGCTCGGAACCTAACATCCCGGCCTCAGGTTGGCAACATACCATTACCACGTTTAGTGTCTCTAGGCGGAGTGAATTTCTTACCATCAGGAAATCCGTCTGCTTGTTTGTGTTCCATTATCATAAAAAATTGTGCTCAATTGGTGATAGGTTTCCCAGCTATCATACATACAGTGGGACTGATAACGTCTTCACGTGGTCGTGGGTGTCTTGTAGGGATGTGAAAAAATAATCGATTATTAAGAAAATCTATTATTTATCAAAATTAATCGATTTTTATTAATCAAATTATTAACCAAAAGTAATCGATTTTTAAATAATCGATGTTTGTTTCGTTATTTCACATGATGCTTTCGTTTTTTTTATAACTGTTGTATACCGTTGAATACTGTATAATTGTTTATTTCATAGGTTTACATCGTACTTTCAATATTTTAACAGCAACTCCATACTAGAAATAGAAAAATTACTTGCAATGCCATTTAGTACCTGACAAACATGTTTTGGCAACACTCGAAAACTCTGTCGATAAAACAGCTATGTCAGTCAGTTGTAATGTTTTAAATAAACGGTGGTTTTAAAAGTTTCTTTCTACACTGCGATCTCTGTTTTCAATAAAATTTCCATAAATAAACCGTTGACTGAGTGTGCGAGTGAGTTTGCGGTTTATGATTTGTGTTAAAAAATGACCCATTAACGACCAAAAAGTGGTTCGAGGGCTTACTTTGTAATAAAAAACAATGGTTCAACTGCTTTAGCTTTGAATTATTGAGTTGTAAAAATCGTTGTTTTACGAAAATCGATTATTTTTTAGTAAATAAATAGATTATTTGAAAATCGATTATTAAATAAAAATAAAAATCGATTAATAAAAAAAAATATTTTTCCCTGGCAAGTCACATCCCTAGTGTCTTGTTTGTACCTTTGCTACCTCATCGGGGATACGGACGTGAGTATACTTATAAAGACTAGTAGATGCCCGCGACATTACACGGTTATTAGTTATTTAGCTCTTCCTCGAAACCGGTTAGGATATCAAAATAAAATCTAACCTATGTACTTATGAAAATCTGTTCAATATCGGTTCAGTTTATGAGTTTGTTCTTAAAAATATCCCGATATACATAAAACTAGTACTCAAATGAACGCTTACAAACATGAAATAGAGTTCTTGAAATAAAAAAATATCCTAAAAATGGTTTTGTTATTCAGAAATGTTAACTAACCATTTAAAAATGCCTTTCGCCTTTGCCTTATCCTATTGTTATATCTAGAGACATTTCACCGACTGTAAAGCCGACTTTGCAGTTAGTAAAATAACAATTTTAAAATTCAAATCATGCCCTCGCATATCATAGATCGTGTGATACATATAAGATTCTCACATAGGTCGTCTTTGCTGGAACTCGTTTCAGCGGCTGAGAGGATCCGTGCCGGTTTAGTTAGAAATTTTATTCTTTCAGACACATATCTAGACTACGTCTGGGAATCTACTTTACATTTCTCATCGTAATGGCCATTGGGAGAAAATTGGAAAAGAAGTTTCCTTTTTGCATTTCTATGCTTTAGTTCATTTGTGTTTTAAATGTATTTTACTTCATAATTTCTACTAAAAATGTGTTGTATGAAAAGGCTAATGTATGTTTAGGAAGCTTAGCAAGACTGCAAGGATGGTGACATTTGGCACTTGAGCCTCTGCCTTAGCCGTAAGTGACTTGAGCAACGTTTTTTTTTTATTAGAAAATTGGAAAAATCCAATTTTATTTTTGTTGCCCTACCCGGGATTCGAACCCAATAACTAACATCAAGCAGTCGAGTCCAATAGCTGACCCGCTAGTCCACAGAGGCGAGTCTTGCTTTCCTCAGCCAAAAGGACTGTTACGTGTCATTGAGATTTTTTTGCAGAACAGGTCAATATGAGACCATTTTTTTTATAAAATCCTTACTACCAATACATACACAAATACATATACATATACCAATATAATAACACAGAAAAAGTAAATATTAAAATATCGTAAAGAAAACGAAAGTTACGGTCAGTAAGTTATGATTAGATTTGTTAACTATTTCTCAACAACCATGGATTTACCAAAGATTATTACATAGTATTGTGTAAATTAAAAACTTCAACATATCTTAGCGTAATTCGTCGAACATTGACCGCTTACGACAAAGTTTAAGAGTTCAAGTCCTATTCAAAGTGATAAATAATGTTTCATAAAAAAAAACTCTTTATTGTACAACTAATTCATGAAATTGTTACATATTACATTTATAAAAACATATTTTATACATAAGGCGGTTTCATCGCTAACAAGCGATCTCTTCCAAACAACCAACGCTTAGAAGATAAATACATTAATGTATTATTGTAAAAAAAATGTAACATTATAGATTATAGGAGCAAACTTTAAACTTAGGGCAACTTGCATATTCCCGATTTACATTTCATATTGAGTTGAACTGTCAAACACAAGGTTAACTAACCCTGGTTAGATACTAAATCAGTGTTAAATACTTAAGCCAGGAACGTGCAAGTGGCCCTGAGTCGCTTAAACCCGATGTTGCTTTATCAGAGGTTTAAAATAAACTTAAAACATATACTTACATTTATACTTTTTACTGGGTCAGTATGACATAGTCACAATCTCAGAATCACTACTAAACTAAAACTCCTATATAGCTAATTGTCTTCGTCGCCACAAGAATAGATCGCTCTATGAATCAGAATCAGAATCAGAATATTCTTTATTCACATGAACCATACAAGTGGTATTTGTG
>NJDD01001003.1:136056-151966 GCA_002245505.1 Calephelis nemesis | reverse complement strand
CATCTGTTAATGTTCTTATTTTTTTTACTGCAAATGCTGCTGAACTAAGCCTATTTGCCAGTTTCTCAATATGAGGGCCCCATTGTAATTTATTATCAATTGTGATGCATAAAAAGACAGTGGAATCAACCAGATCCAGTTTAGATCCATTTAGTTGTACATTGGAATCTACTACTATGCCTCAATAGTAAAACACCTTTTAAGTAAAAAGCCCAAGTAGCAAAATGACTAGATTGTTTTTTGTTTCCTATTGGGTACAGTCACAAACATAATATGGAGAAAAACAACGAAATTATTGTAATAATATTTTTAACCTTTAATCTTAAACATTTAATTTGTACTTTATATTAGTAATGGTATTCAAAAACTGAAAAACTGTTATTTCCCTTCTGAAATTCTGTCTCAAAAGATCTTGATATTTCCGTTCAAAAATAACAATGTTCCTTTTCCTTTTCACATCACTAAAAAGCATATTTTTTATTTTTAGATCTTGAAACTGTGCTTCCTTTTTAAGTTTGTATAGGAATAGGATCAGAGTTGGCCTACGGTTCATACGTACACTAAGCCGTCGGTGCCATGTCTCTAAAGTGTTGTTAGTTCTATGACGCTCTCTACAGTTACATTATTTAATTTATTTATTAATTTATTTTTACTTACATTATTTTTATTGCATTATTTACTTTTTACTTACATTATAAAAAAATCAGACATATTGCCTGGTGATAAGAAATACATAGAGCTTTTTGACACCAAACATGAGGTAATAGTGCGTTCTCTATCTGAGGTTGGATTAAGGCCACATCTTCTTATATATAAAAATTAAACAGAACGGTTGGAACGAAGTTCGCCGGGACAGCTAGTATATTATAAATTCAATTACGTAATTTCGTTTTAAAAAAATATCGCAACTGATTCAAACAAATCTATGGAACAACCGGAAACACCACTATTTTTTTCAATTCTGAATTTAAGTGAATTTCGAAACAGGCTTACTTAAAAGAATTCCGAATGTACCAAAGTTATTTTACACACTTTTTTGTAGCCCTTACCGTTCCGTCAGTAACATCCAACCAAATGAGTACTGATCCCTTACCATGAGTTTACGGCTTGTCAAGTTTACCATAGTTGCTAGCGTCTCTGAAAATTACTTGTATGAAAACTTAGAACAGCGCCTCTATTGATAACTAAGAGAAACATATTTTTAGACCAAAAGTGTCAAAGATTTCGACATGTAACTTACCGAACGTAATCTATACCAAATCATGGCAAAGGCTCTGTACGTTAAACTAAAAGTCTTTTTATTTTTAGTTTTAAAGCCCTGATGATGCTGTAAAAAGTGAAGCCGGTTGGCTAAAGAGTAACCGGTTAAATAAAGTGTAATGTGGATAAGTACAAGTGTTTGCTACAAAAAAGTGTGTATACAATGGAATTCCACCAACGGCCGACGATAGAAAGTATAGATTCTAAAGTTATCTTAATATAGGAGGCATTAGTACCCTTACTGGTTACCCTATCCACCAAACCGAGCTCTCTCTCTAATAGGCTGAAAAGCAATTGGCCTATATTCTTCAATAGACCCGGGACCAAGGGAAAAAGTACCTATAAAAAAAGTAATCAGAGAAATGGCTAGGGTTATTTAGGTTAGTGGATATTCTTTTATAAAGGCGGAAGAACAGCTTTTATAGATCTAACCGCAACCCCAGGTGATATAAAATGGACTGTTTTCCTGGCATTCCGATGGGGAGAAGGGTGCATAGCCCTCAGTGAGGGAACCATGAATGATGTGTATGGTGCCGATGACCTTTATCGATTCATCCATTTCTCTGTATTGACGTTTTGGAATTACATTGTCCGGGATATGGACGATTGGGGAAAGGTATCTTTAATAATATTAACTGAGAATTCGCCTTTTTTTGGGCAAAATAAAGTCACATTCGAAATGTCAATTTTCTAAGGGCAAATTACACGAATTGATTCAATCCCACGTATCTTAACGCCCATATCCCCGAAGACGTAAGCAGAGTCACAACTAGGGCACCCACGGGCCACGACTAGGCGAAGACACTAAGTCCCACAATGTAATAGGTGACAAGCCTATTGCCAACCGGGTACATATCCAATCCCGAGCAAAATATTTTTTTTATAAGATTAAAAAAAAATATTTTATCACGACCCGGAAATCGAACCCGGCACCTCATGCAGTCAAGTCCAACACTTGAACCGCTAGACCACAGAGGCGAGCACAAAGTTAGTAAAAAGTGTTGGAAAATCAAACCAAATAGGTACATAATGCTCTAAACATCCAAACCCAGAAAAAACTAACATTATTGTAGATTATGTTCTACGTTACTACTTATGGTTATTAAGACAATCATTTTCTTAATTATTAATCAAATCCGGGCCATGAAGACGTAATACTACGTTAAGTTATACTCTTAACAAAGACCTGATGTCATTTCCAAGTATTGCTGACTTTAAGTATGTTCCCTAGTTTTAAGCATGCTCGCCAAAAACCGGAGATTTTTTGGTCGGGATCTTAAGCCTCGTGGCACCGGGATAGCTTATAGTAAACAGGGTATTGATAATCTAAATATATTGATAGTCGCCTCTGTGGTCGAACGGTCCGGGTGTTGGACTTGACTGCATGAGATCTCGGGTTCGAATCCCGGGTCGGCCAACAAAAAGAAAATTGGATTTTTCCAATTTTCTAATTAAAAAAAATGTTGGTCGGGATTGGAAACGTGTCCGGTTGGCGATAGGCTTGCCACCTATCCCATTATGGTACTTAGTGTCTTCGGCTAGTCGTGGGTGCCCTGGTTGTGCCCCTGCCTACCTCTTCGGGGATATGGGCGTGAAGATACTTGATAATCTAAAACATTCAGGGCAATGGTTGTGTTTTAATTGTTCAAGGGTAAGGTCTAAAACATATTCCCAAATATAATTTCCAAGTAAAAAAAATACACAGGGTAGTAGTAGTTTAAGTTCTAGCCCTGATGATGCTGTATAAGCGAAACCGGTAGGCTATTTACAAAATAATAAATTTGGGTGATATGTAAAACAGTACAAGTGTTTCTTTATTTAAAAATATGAATATTTGGAAGTTTTACCAAGCGTAGACTACGGAAAATATCAAATACATAACAATGGATTTTCATCAAGTGCGGAACTATATAAATTTAGATTTCTTCGTATTATTATATTATGTATTAAGGGCGATGAAGTCCTTTTAACTAAGGCTCTTCATATCCACGATAAGGAGGGTCAGGGACAGTAACAGCCGGTATATCGTGGTAATCGCATCCTCTAGCTTCATTAGTTAGCTTGTGCTTGGACTATTGCGTTAGGGCCGATCTCGTTACATGGATGACCGGCAGTTAACCTAATGACTTCATAGTCACCCATTGAACATTTCGAATTCCTCTTCCAAAGGAAATTTCATAGATCTTTATGGTATTTACATTTCAACGTGTTCTTGGTGTACTCCGCCAGTAAATCGTAGGGACTGAAATTGATTGTCAATGAACGTGTTACTCATTGTAAGACATTAACATACATATATATCTTCACGCCAAGTCCTTTGCGGGGTAGGCAGAGAGTACCGAGTGCAAAACCTCGTGATCCTGAGAAACCCCCCGTGTTGGTCCGGGCTCCTTTGCAGAATAGACCATCTGCCTTTCTTGCCAGGCAGCTCGTAAAAGGCGAGCATAGGCTTATCATCACTAACGTCGTGACATCTGACTAGGTGGTAGAGTGTCGCAGCGACTCGCCCGGATTGGTATCACCGCCTTACTCATTCCTGCCACCATAACGTCATGACGTGTTCCGGTTCGGAGGGTAAGGTAGCCGGTAAACTTACTATTGTTTGAGGCCCAACATCCTGACTTCAGGTTGGCAACGCACCATTACCATCTTTGGTGTCTCTAGGCGGCGTGAATTTCTTACCATCAGGAAATCCGTCTGCTTGTTTGCCTTCCTATAACATTAAAAAAAACCTATTTGGCTTCCTTCACATTCATTAACATTTTCATACAAACACGCCAATTTTGGAGACTTCAAGCCCCCAAACAAACAATATCCGAGCGATCTGATCGTGGAATATCAACTTTGGTCTTCCCGAGTACCCCGAGTTCCACCATTCGTATTGTATATCTGCTTTGTCAATCTTTCATCTGTCATTTTTTTACATGTCTGAACTAGCGGAGTATGCCCTTTCTTATTTTAACACCAACACTTTCTTTCAATTCAATGCAACATCATTATGATGCTCATTATTATTATATTTATTTTATTTATTATACTTAGTATTATTATGACATTAGCCTATTGTGTTAAATTTAGTTTAAAGATTTGAATCCTCAGTGGCTCAAATGGTTAGAGCATTCGTCGGCTTGAGACGAAAGGTTTCAGGTTCAACTCCTGTCTGATGCGAAATTTTTTCTTTTTCTAAAATTTACAAAAAATAACCCAAGCAGAGAGCAAGTGTTAAATGAAAAATACCTTAATGTAAAGAATAACAATATTAAGACTTTAACAATTATACAAGGATTATTTAACATATTTCTTAACCTGCAATTCCAATGCAGGCTGCAATATTGCATGCCAATCATTTGGTAAATAGGACATAAGTACATATAAATTTATATTATTAACTGCAATAACTCCTATTTGTGCAGTAAAGACTGTTTCTGTATCTGTAAACGATTTAAAATTTATGCATCTAGAGTTGAAAAGTCATGATTAAGTTATTTTTATGTATGGATTTTTTTTAATCAAACTTGTAACATATCTATTCCTGCCACCAAAACATAAGGTAGCCGGTAAGCTTACCTTTGCTCGAGTCCTAACATCCCGGTCTCATGTTTGAAACGCAGCAAACCTGTGTCTGGAGGCGGCGTGAATTTCTTACCTTTAAAAAATCCGTCCGCTTGTTTGCCTTCCAATATCATTAAAAAAATGTTAGAAATTCGAAAGTTTATTTGTTACGCGGGCGAAAGAGCCAGAATCAGTAAAATGTAGTGATTTCTTTACTCAATATGTAAGAGTTTGTTTATTTTAGTTAAAGACTGAGGTACGAGTGTATGACTACAACAGGGGTGGGCAAATTATTTGGACCAAGGGCCAGTTAATTAAAAACATCTAGTGGCGGGCCAGTAAATTAAAATTAATCTTGAGGCGGGCCGGTTAATTAAAACACTTAAAAATAGCAGTAAATATTACGATTATAAAACGTGGTATAAAGATAACATAAGGCATTTTTTTTTTATTTTACAATCCTTTATTCAAATAAAATCTATTCATGAAGTCTTAACATATGAAATACGCAAATATGTGCTTGAAGTATCGATTCAGTATCATAATTGTTCAAATTTAAATAGTCTTTTAACATTTCGACCATTAATTTTTTTAAGGAGGTTCATATTTTTTCTAAAAAAAAACCCTCGGCGGGCTGGATTAAAACCTCTCACGGGCCGGATGCGGCCCGCGGGCCTTAATTTGCCCACCCCTGGTCTACAACATTGATATGGGATATTTAACTATGTAAATACTTAAGTAAATTTAACAAGCACCCAGACTTTTAAGTAATATTGTTTCTGTTATTCCCGGGCTTTTTCAAAGAATAAATACAAAGCTGTAGTGATAAGTGCCGTTGACAAAAAAATAAACCAAACAAATCGTAAAAGAAATGTGTAGATTGTATTATTCTAGTATAGGATGTTCTTTTTTCCGTGTCGATTCTGAACTCCTATGAAGGATATAGTCCGACATCTTTCCTGCCAATCAGCTCATAAGAGTTTAACGTTGCTTGTTAACAGCTGTTCTTCCTATAACGATAACTAGGTACATACCTATTTTAATCCAATTAAAATTATTTAATTTGCAAAATGATGTATACGTATTATACCGTGACAAAACAGGAGTAGGTACAGTGCGTTATGAATTAATGGGATAATAATAATAATAAATCATCTTTATTTCACTTAAACCTACAAAAGGCACTTGTGACGGGTCTATATAATAATAAATCTACCACCGGATCGGAACGCGGCCGCACACTGAGAAGATCCGGCAAGAAACTCAGCGGGCTTGTCTTTTTTTTCTTACTTTAAAATATATTTACAATAATTTATGTAATGATACAATATATTTTATAAGAGATTGGCATGAGGAGCAACTAATCCCAAGCAGTCTTATCTGTTAAATATTCAGCAATGTTATAATAACCCTTTGATTTAATTTACTTTTAACACATTTCTTAAATTTATTAATTGGAAGTTCTTTCATATAAGTGGAAGTTTATTGTAGAACTGTATACATAGGCCCATGAAAGAATTATACAAAACTAGAAAACAGTTTAGTGGTGTATAATGTGTGGAGCTGGATATATTTGGGGTCTTTGGCTTTCGTTAATTCCAATTCATTCATAACTCACTGTTTTTCCTGTTTTGCCATCCCATAATACATACACAGTTGTTGATGGAAAATAGCAAATTAAATAATTTTATTTGGATTTAAGTATGGATTTCCGCAAAGTAACGCCTTCTGCTATTAATCGACATATTATTTGTTTACATATTTCGAAACCAACACGAAAAACAGTACAGCTTGTACTCGAAGATTACAATCTCCAACATATATCTGCAGATCTCATACAAATAGATGTGGACTTCATTCTACATAAGTTTGGAGATAAAGAAGCAATTTGGCCTCAAAAATTGTAGAGGCCAATTTTGGCAAACGATTTCATTATGCGTCCAACCAAAAATTTTATCGCCCAACCTTTTGTTATGTAAGTAAAAGCTTGATACTTAGTAGAAAGAATAGAACTTATACTGGTCACGTCGGGATAACGGACGCTGTGACCCAAATCGTACTCCTTGAGGCTGGGTTTTTTTTATAAAAGACCTACGAGTTGTTTATTAGGGTAGGTTGTGCAGTAGGTCGATTGTTCTAAGTTTTCCGAACGATTCGCATGGGAATAGGCGTGGCTTATAAAGCCTCATTTACACAATTTGTAGAAAAGCTGGTACTTTTCTGTGCGTGTCTAAAATTTTTGAAAGTAAAGTTAAGCAAAATAAAGTATCTTCACGCCCATATCCCCGAATAAGAATAAATAATTTTTAATTTGAAAATTAAAAATAAACAATTTGTAATTTTTTGTGTCCCATCCCGGGAATCAATCCCGGGACCTCAAGAAGTCAAGTGCGACGCCGGACTGCTAGACCAAAAGTACGATTTTTATTTTTCATGATACCAATAAATTATTACAATCTTTATTTGAAATAAAATTTACACGTTGTCAATTTTAATAGTTGGAACATGCCCTGTTCTCTGTATGTACATTTTGGCTTAAATATTATGTGACTTGCATAGTATACACGGCGGTTTACATCCAGCACTTTGAAAAACTTACTTGAGATAATGTCAAAATTGACGTCTATATTTAAAAAAAGCGAGGTGTTTTGGCGCCACCGTGAAAGAACATGGTCTTATGGGCACAAATGAAGTAATCATGAAGAAATTAGTGTATCGTGTATTTCCTTGCTGCCGCCAAATCTCACTAGTTGAGCTTTAGTAACGAAACCACCGCTTTACTCAAGACATTGAAGTGACTTTGTAAATAGTGACTAATTACTGTATATTAATTAATTAAAACGAAAGACATGGTAGCATGGCCTAATGGCTTTCACCGGCCCCAGAAAAGGGCAAATTCACTTATAAAAAAACCAATGTAAACTAGGCATTATGATCTTGAAATCGCGGTCCGCTTGTCTTAATTTACTACGGAGTTAACCACGGCCCGCAGTTTGTATTCATTACCCACCTGCCCACCCGCTGCAGAATTTAATGCCTCGCACAATCACCGTTCTCGTTTACTAATCAAATATTAATTTAATAGCCTTGTTTCGTTGAATTTTAATGTTTTTTGGAAAGTTACGACGTGTGTACGCCGCTTAAAAGATTTATTGCTGTGGCTAATATATTATTTACTGACAGGTGGTTGTGGCTTTTACACTATTTCATAACTGATTCTAAAAATCATGTCATTTTAAATAACACACAAACAATAATTTTTACTTCAATATATTCATTCTTTCAGCCATTTTCTATTGAATTTTGTTACATCTAAGAATATTGAAATCATAGATATGAGAATGGAAATCTCAATACGAATAAATAACATGTTCAAGCGTTTTGAAATATATCCCTGTATTCCCCGTGTTGTACCAGGCTCCTTTGCAGAATAGACCATCTCCCTTTCTGCCAGGCACCTCATAAAAGGCGAGCATAGGCTTACCGTTAGTAACAACGTGACATCCTACTACATGGTAGAGTTTCGCAGCAACTCGCCCGGATTGGTACCACCGCCTTGCCTATTCCTGTCGCCATAACGTCAGCGCTTACCGTTGACGTGTTCCAGTTCGGAGGGTAAGGTACCATCTGGAAATCCATCCGCTTGTTTACCTTCAAATATTATAAAAAAATAATATATATGTATCCCAGGAATGTGCAAGTTACTAGTTAGTCGTTTTTTGAATACGTCATAAATTGTAGACTGCAACCACTTTACATGAACCAAAAGAACTTTTATACGTAGGTCACACTATAAGTTTAGCGTATTCACGTTTCGTCTCCTGTGACAATGTCATAAACAGTATTAGTATGTCCGTGGTCGTACTTCAATAGCATCTGTGAGCACCATTCCACGCGAGCCCGGTTCTGCTCCGCTGTCACTTCATGAGTAATCCAACGAAAACAAAGTTTCCGAACTTTCAATTCTTCGTGTAAAATTTTCTGAATTTGGCCCATACCAATCCCCAAAAATTCTCAAGTAGTTTACGGTAGTCAGGGTTAAATTTAATTATAGTTTTTAAAGGTTTTGGTAATAAATAATTAAATTAGTTTTAAATATAAATGATTGGCTTAAAAGTTAAAGCATATGTAATTAAATAATATTTTTTATAAATGTTAAAATTTTTGCACACCAAAATATGGTAGAATATGTTGATATACTTAAATATTTTTGTAACATCTCATTTACACACATATTTCCGCAAATAAATAATTTTCTTTCTTTCTTCTTCTTTCTTTCAAATTGTCTCATAGGTAATCCGGAGGTTTTCTTCAGTTAAGCGCTTAACAGTAGCCACATTATTTTCGTAGACGGCAGTTGAAGGCCGCCCTTTACGAAATTCGTCATGTAAAGAAACTCGACCTTTCTCAAATTCAGCAAACCATCGCCTAACGGTGCTCAAATAAGGTGCTTCTTCAGCGGCACAGCCTTTTGCTTTTTCAACTTTTAACATCATAAAAAATCGCCTCTGTGGTCTAGCGGTCCGGGTGTTGGACTTGACTGCACGAGGTCCCGGGTTCGAATCCCGGGTCGGCCAACCCAAAATTGGATTTTTCCAATTTTCTAATAAAAAATGTTGGTCGGGATTGGAAATGTGCCCGGTTGGCGATAGGCTTGCCACCTATCACATTGTGGGACTTAGTGTCTTCGGCTAGTCGTGGGTGCCCTGGTTGTGCCTCTGCCTACCCCTTCGGGGATATGGGCGTGAAGAACATCATAAAAAATCGTCGTTTTGAAATCGTTTCGACTTAATTCCCTTTTCATTGCGTACATTTTTAACATTTTGATCTATGACAAGAAAACTATTAACAAATTATTTCCTGCCTATTGTTTTTTATCTGTGGTCTAGCGGTTTAGTTGTTTAACTTGACTGCATGAGGTCCCGGGTTCGAATCCCGGGCTGGGCAACAAAAAGAAAATTGGGATTTCCAATTTTCTAATAAAAAAAAACCTTGTTCGAGATTAGATATGTGCCCGGTTGGCGATAGGCTTGCCACCTATCACATTGTGGGACTCTTAGTGTCTTCGGTTAGACGTGGGTGTCCTGGTTGTGCTTCTGCCTACCTCTTCGGGGATATAGACTAGAAGATACTTTTTTATTATATAAGGTTGCAACAAAAATATAACATTCGAAATTCAAATAGTTCCGATCGGCTAGAAGTGCAAAACTTTTAGTGTGCCCCATGTATTATTTCACTTGCTACTATGAAATCCTTCCTGGCCAAATTCAACTCGCACTTGTCCGCTTCTTGTTTGCTTTGCTGTTTTATCAAAAAATAACCATTCACAGTATTAGTATATGGGATGCTCAACGATTTTGAACGTAGCTTAGATATGCTTTAATTTAGTCAGTTGAAAAATCTTAATAGTGCATATTACCTCCAGTAAGTCAGGCTTTAAACTGTTAAACCTCTTCTAAAGTAAACGCTTTAAAAAAAAGTATCTTTACGCCCGTAATCCAAAGAGGTAGGCAGAGGTACAACCAGGGCACTCACGACTAGCCAAAGACACTAAGTCCCAGTGATAGGATCGCCAACCGGGCACATATCCTATTCCGAGCAACATTTTTTTATTAGAAAATTGTAAAACCCAACTTACCTTTTTATTGCCCGACCGGGATTTGAACCTCGTGCAGACAATCCAACCAATGAACCGCTAGACAACAATCCTTTTCATTTAGTCAGTAGAAAAATCTTAATAGTGCAAATTACCTCCAGTAAGTCAGGCTTTAAACGGTTAAACCTCTTCTAAAGTAAACGCTTTTAATAGTATCTTTATCTAATAGCTGGCGCTCTTCTCCCGTTAGCATAAGTAAATGCACAATATTCATTAAATTATGAATTTGCTGACGTCTGGCCGCTATGAATAATATTAAAAGATAACTTTCCGTCGCTTATTTTTATGTTAATTTATTTCTTTTCATAGTATAATGTCCTTTACTGGTACAGTGACATAAAAGAAAGTTTTATGTCATAGTTTTCTATAAGGATCTTATTGAAGTTATGAATATCAAAAATAAGTAAATGTTGAAGAATATCAAAAATAAATATCGACCGCCTCGTTGGTCGAGTGGCTAGCGTACTCGCCTAACTTCATAGACCAACCGCGAGGCTCGGGTTAGATTCCCGACGCAATCGGGGTGTTTATTAAGCTTATTCTGGTATCTATTTAAATATTTCTATGTTATAGTATCGTTGACTAACACTCATAACACAAGCATATAATTTGCTTACTTTGAGGTTAGATTCAATTTGTGTAATTTGTCTAAGGATGTTTAGGTAGAAATGATAATAGCACAGTATAAAGAATTTAGTATTAAGACTGTGATAATAGTGTGCGTCGACAATATTATAAAACTACTGCTGAATCGAGAATCTTCTTAACCGAATTCGAAAAAGGAGGAGGTGTCTTAATTCGACCGTATATTTTATTTTCAATTCGAAAAAAAAGAGTTAAACTTTAAATTTGAGCTATCCTATTATCCCTATTATCTTCTTTAAAATTCCCGTTTAGTTACCATACTCCTCCGAAACGGCACGACCTATTATTATGAAATTTTGTGAGCATATGGAGATAATCCGAGAATCGACCAACATCTATTTTTCATACCCCTAAGTGACACGGATGACCAACCCCAAATTTGTTTGCTAAAATCACATTAGAAAAGTAGCAACTTCTTCCAGGTCAGCTAGATATTACAAATGCGAAAATTTTTCTGTTTCTTTGTTACTCCTTCAGGCAAAAACTGTTAACCCGATTTTCATGAAATTTGGCACACATTGACGGTAACTTGGATTAACACATAGGATAGTTTTTATCTCGAAACAATGTTCTAGTGGGATCACGCGCGGGCAACAGCTAGTGCTTCGATAGTTTCTATACATCTTAGCGTCGGCGCTTGGTGGAATTCCATTCTTGAAACAATTTATTCACAAACACTTGTACTTTCTACAATCTAATTTTTTTTTAAATTTAGCCAACCGGTGTCGCTATGCAAGCATCACCAGGGCTAGATAACAACTCCAGTTATTTGTTAGCTAGCTAGTGTTTCATATAATTCGGTCCAGCAAGAGTGGAAATATCTTCCCACGAACAGTCGTGTGTGTTCGCTAGTTCGCTGTAAAAATATTACAGTAATTGCGACGAAATGACCTAATTAACAATACAATCATTCGCGGGTATCGGAGTGTGTTTGGAACCCGGAAATTAACACATGTTCTGAATGATGAATGCTTTTGTGGAATATTGTTTGGAATAAACAAAACAAGTATAAATATTATTATGTGTATTACGTATTAGTGTAGTGGTGTTTGAAACATGCGAATTCATAAAATTAAAAAAAAGACGGTTGCACTCCAGGAGTGCCGGCAGAAGTGAAAACATGAATATAAATGTTGTGCATTTTTGATGATTTGGAATGATTAGGAAATAATTTTGCACGATTTGCTTTAATTATCAGTATGAAAGTACTATCATTTATGTGGTTGAATACAATATTCATTTATTGCGCTATCGTACACAAACATGACAACACGAACACTTGCGCGAGCGCCCTGCGCCGTCTTACGAATTTTCGATCAGGTCAAGTGTTCTGACGCGAGTTTAGAATTTTTTACCCATTCCAAAAAAAGTGCGCAACGCCGCTAAAGAAGTTTTCACTTCAATAAAAAAATCACAATCATAAGAACAAACAGTAATAGATACATTCTATAATTAGTTAACAAATAGAGTTAATTTTTGAAAAAAAAAAGTTTGAAATCATGGTTTCATACATATCTTTGCATTTCAGATTTCATTAAAATCGATCCAGTGGTTTAGCTGTGAAAGCGTACCAGACTAAAACATTTATCATGGTATTAATTATATTAAGTATTGGGTTTTGAATTATTTATATTAAATACACTAAGTGAAGCAATTAAGTATATTAAGTAAACCAATTAAGTATTAAGTATAATATATAAAGTAATTAAGTGCATTAAATATTAAGTATGGATATATGGATTTAATAAACAACAATCATCTTATGGTAATTTTACTACCCGGATACAAAGCCCGGGTTGAAAGTAATGAACTGGATGCAAAACATAAAAGGAGCAAACCGCTATCAGGACAATAATTAAAACGGAATTCACACAAGCTTACGTATTTAGGAAATTATGTTTCAAGTAATAGCTTGGAGACACACAGACAAATGGGTAAGATGGTTACAGTAAATATGTCGACACGGGACCAGTGCCGTAGCGTGGAATATATACGTGGGCAAAGTCGCATCGTTGAGGCCCCTCTTCATTCTTTTCTAAAAGCAACTCAAAAACTTTATTTTATACTTATACTAGCTGCCCCTTCCGGCTTCGCTCGAATGGTAATTTTTTTACCATAAATTGAGATATAAGCTATCCTATCTCTCAAGTTGGATCGAACTGCACATGGCGTGCAAATTTTATTATAATCGGTTAAGTGGTTTAGGAGTCCATTGAGGACAAACATTGTGACACGAGATTTATATATATGTACTAGCTGACCCAGCAAACTTCGTATCGCTTGACATTAATGCTTAGACAGTAGCGCAGTCTGTCGGATCCGATGAGAAACATTCTAAAATCAACAACTACTTATTATTAGAAAATTAATAAAAAAAACCTTTTCCAGTGGACCAAATTGTGAATCTAAACCATTCTCGAATCCCTAGAACACATACAAAAAGTTTCATCGACATCGGTCCAGTAGTCTAGAAGGAGTTCAGTGACATACACACTCACAGAAGAATTATATATGTAAAGATTAAGATTATTATACCATGGTCTTACCAAACATGATTTGATATACTTTTTTTACGATATTGGAAGGCAAACAAGCAGACTGATTTCCTGATGGTTAGAAATTAACGCCACCTAGAGACACCAAATGGTGCGTTGCCAACCTGAAGCTGGGATGTTAGCCCTCGAACAAAAGTAAGTTTACCGGCTATCTTATCCTCCGAACCGAAACACATCAACGACAAGCGCTGACATTATAGCGGCAGGAATAGGTCAGGCGGTAGTACCAATCCGGCCGAGTCGCTGCGAGACTCTACCACCTTGTCAGATGTCACGGTGTTAACGACGGTAAGCCTATGCTCGCCTTTTACGAGTTGCCTGGCCCAGGAAGGCAGATGGTCTATTCTGCAAAGGAGCCTGGACCAACACGGGGAATACCTATTTTACTAATAGTAAAAAAAAAATTAAGCACTACGAGAGCTGGATAGGAGAGTATTTAAAACAAATACATTTCAAAAAAAAGGTTTTAGTTTTATTCTATTAATAGGACCTACTTTTGTTAAATCTATTAATTTACATTGTTACAAAAATAATGTTTTTCGGCTTTTTGCTTAACAAAAATCCTCTAGTGAGTGTTTGTTTTTTATTCTTGCAGCTAATTCTGCTTGGATTGAAAGTATTGCTCAAGCAGACAGTCGTTCCTGCTTCTGTTTTAGGTCTAGCGGTCCAGTTGTTGGACTTGACTGCGTGAGGGCCCGGGTTTGAATCCTGGATCGGGCAACAAAAAGAAAATTGGGTTTTTCTAATTTTCTAATAAAACAAAAACGTTGCTCGGGATTGGATATGTGCCTGGTGGCGGTAGGCTTGCTACCTATCACATTGTGGGACTTAGTGTCTTCGGCTAGTCGTGGGTGCCCTGGTTGTGCCTCTGCCTACCATTTCGGGGATATGGGCGTGAAGATACTTTTTTTATTTAGATAACCTTCTTTCAGCGGAAGCGTACTTACAGGCATAGTAGTAATTTGTTTGAATTTCAGATACAAAAGAGTGAGGCCAATATTTTTCGGGATTTTATTTAAGATTATAAAGCAGGTCGTGTGAGGCCTCTTTAGGTGCGATACCGTGGGCGAAGGCCCATTTTTCCCATTCCTAGCTACGCCACTGCACTTGACCAACGCTCGAGTTCTAACTTCAAGCGGCCAAGGATAATTGCTTCATCATATATGCTTTGAGCAAACAATACGAATTCCCGAAGGTCGGAATCTCACTGTTTCAGAAGTCTTCAGAGGCCTAAAATAATTAGTATTTGGCGCCTGGGCACAACATTTCTATTACTTTTACTTTATTACGTTTAATGTAGGTATGATTGGTCGATGTTGATGAAACATTTGTTAGATACATTGTTCACAATCCATTAATGTTGATTAGGAATAAAAAGCATTCCAATCTCCAATTTTTTTGTAGTTAAAATACATATAGCTATTTATATAGTTTTATTACTAACTTTAAACATTTTTATTAGAGAAGTGTGTTTGCAAGCAGATGAAATTACTAAAAAAGTAAAGTTAATTTTCTAATTAATTATTAAATGTAATGCATGGACGTCTTAGTACGAACTGTCGACCAATAGTCTTATTCTGAAGCGCTAAGTCCGGGATCCTTTGCAGAATATACCATCTGCCTTCCTACCAGGCAGCTCGTAAAAGGCGTGACGTGTTCCGGTTCGGAGGGTAAGGTAGCCGGTAAACTTAATTTTGCTCGAGGCCTAACATCCTGGCCTCAGGTAGGCAACGCACCATTACCACCTTAGGTGTCTCTAGGCGGCATAGTATTCTTACCATCAGGAAACCCGTCTGCTTGTTTGCCTTCCAATATCATAAAAACAGATAATTAAACTCAAAATAAAGGTTTTGTGACATAACGCCTTCTTCTATTCACGTTTTTAATTGTATTGTGTTATCATAATCAACGCGATCTACATAGTGCATTACATGTTATGCACGGACGTATCGAGCTAGATACCCAGTGCTCTACATGTAATGCATGGACAGTTAAAGTGTTAATGTAAATCAGCGAATGTAATAGGCTATGCGTTTGAAAAAAGTTTGCGAAAAGTTTTGCTACAAAATAAAAAACGAAAGTTTTGGCGCCATCGAGAGAAAAGATGGTCGAAGTTTTTTCGTAATTATTGATATCGCGTGAAATTATTCAATTTTGGTGGCATTTTGTACAATTTTGTCAGCAAAAGTGCATAAATGAAATAATCATGAAGAAATTAGTGTATCGTGTATTAGATTAAGAG
>NJDD01001003.1:115909-126599 GCA_002245505.1 Calephelis nemesis | reverse complement strand
TGATTCAAAAGTTAGGTTTATGTTTATAGTAATATTATAAAAGTTTCTTCTGTGATGGGTTGCTAGTTTAATAAAAAATACAATGTAGTCCGGGATTGGATTCCCATATCACATTGTGGAACTTAGTGTCTTACGCTAATCTGGATGCCCTGGTTGTACTTCTACCTTATTCGAGGATATGCCAGATGGTGAAGTTATACATAATATATGAACTCTTCTTCGACAATTCGTTTTGTTATTAAGAATAACAGACCAATGTAGTGTAGCTTCATAAGTATTTCCATTGATAAAATCATACTGTAAAATCCCAAACTTCCAAATGTGACCAAAAAGCCTTTCCTGTGTTCTCAAAGCACATAGTTAAAAAAATTGTCAAAGAGTAATAGAAGGTAGCATGTTATGTGTCAGACTAAGAGGTAAAATGAAGAACATAGTTTGTTATATAAAAGCTACAGTAACAGATGTATGTAATAACATAAATAGACCGAAAATTTAAGTATATACTATCCTACTAGCTGTCCCGGCAAACTTTGTACCATCTGTTTAGTTTTTCCTGCAACTTTCCTGATTTTTCTCTTCATAACAACCTTCTCCTGACAAAAACTAACAGAACAAAAAAATAATTATCCAAATCGGTTCAGTTGCTCGAAAGTTATATGCTTACCAACACATTTAGAAATTCATTTTTATGTTATAGATTAAAACATGCCGGGTATAGTTCAGTGTAGCATAGCTTGTAATAGATAACAGCCTTTTCACGCGACTTAATAGAGGCTATTTATGTTCGATTCGTCCTATATTTTATAAATGTATGTTAATAGATTTCTCCGCCATTTCTGAAGTAAAAAAAAGTCTGAAGTTCTGAAGTGATTTCCAAAATGCTATTTTGTTTAAAAAAAGAGCGTACTTTCAAGATGATATTCACAAAGTCAGAATCTAATAATGGATTCCATGGAGATTTAAGAAAATACATATTTTTGTCTACCTTAACGACTTATAGAAATTCAAGCTGGTTTATGCAGTTTTATCAAGATAAAGTCATTATTGTCGGAGACCTAATTTTTGAGACCTCAGGTTGTTAACGCACCATTACCACCATTAGTGTCTCTGGGCGGCGGAATTTTTTACCACCAGGAAATCCGCTCGCTTGTGTACCTTCCAATATCATAAAAAAACCTAAACAAATTTAATACGCTGTCCAACCGACAGCCAAAAGCTCGTTTTAAATGAAAAGTAAATGCGGACTTTAGAGCTTAGAAGTTATTCTTGAAACGTTGGCCTACCTAAACGACTTATAGAAATTCAAGCTGGTTTATGCAGTTTTATCAAGATAAAGTCATTATTGTCGGAGACCTAATTTTTGAGACCTCAGGTTGTTAATGCACCATTACCACCATTGGTGTCTCTGGGCGGCGGGCATTTTTTACCACCAGGAAATCCGCTCGCTTGTGTACCTTCCAATATCATAAAAAAACCTAAACAAATTTAATACGCTGTTCAACCTACAGCCAAAAGTTTTAAATGGAAAATAAATGCGGATTTTAGAGCTTAGAAGTTATTCTTGAAACGTTGGCCTTTAACCTACTTGCCTTCAATGTTAATCAGTCTGTACTCGGAGCAGCACAAAACATATTTCAGACGGTGCAGGTGCGCTATTTGCTGCAACTCCGATTAATTCCAATAACGAGGCAGGTCCATCACGAGAGCGCTCGTTTGTCTCCTACCAGCTATAAATACATCAACGAACTTGCTATTTAATCCGGCTCCGTTAACTGATACGTATTCAGACGGTTAAATACGGACGGACAAAAGGTGTTACGTTAAGTTCTTTAAACATTTATAAGGATACGCTTTACGTACATTTGGAAGTATTTATCTAGCTATTATTTGCACTTGGTGGCTCCTTTTGCATATCTTTCTTAAGTACACATTTTTAACACATCTTTTGCAGTTTCTTGACCACCTGCCTTTTTGCCAGGCAGCTCGTAAAAAGCGAGAGGCTTACCGAATAGGTAAGGCGTTGGTACCAATCCAGGCGAGTCGTTGCGAGACTCTTCCACCTAGTCAGATGTAACGGTGCTAGTAACGGTAAGCCTATGCTCGCCTTTTACGAGCTGCCTGGTACAGGAAGGCAAATGCTTTATTCTGCATAGGAGCCCGGACAAACACGTTGGAAATAACATACCTAATAAAAACTAATTGTTCGCAATATGAAGCAAACTTTTGAAATTATACTTCTTTTGTCTCGTTAGGAAAAAATGATGAGGGTAAATTTTTACGATGCGTGCGCACACCGTCACGAAAAACCGAAACCGAAAGTTAGCTATAGATAACATTTTAGTTTTTCAAAAAAAGGTACCAACAAAGTAAAAGTAAGGACATCTACGTATGTGCGTGAGAACTGACAACTGCATTCACAATATTTCTTTATTTCTATGGTTAGTGTCATTTTGTCTACAAATGTAAAATAAGGCAAAAGATAAAATTTTTAAAAAGATTTTTATCTTATTACGCCGAAGAAGTATAACTACTAACGCGTGTACATAAGTACACACACAATTTTGTTAGAATAAAAACTGAAGCAGAAGAAAGAGTGATCAACAGGTATAATGTCAACAGGTAAGAACGATTGTATGCGCTCTCTTATTTTCCATTCACCGTTTTCTTTATTACGCCTTTACAAAACAGTAACATTGAAATATTCCAATTTTCCCAAGCTGAGGTCATCAACAATATGAGCAAAAGTAGTGCACAGCAAAAACGTCCCGAACAATGGCGATTTCATGCATCTTGAACAACTTTAAGATGGTGATTATTTGTCTAGACGTAACAGGAACTTCATTGTTCTTATTATTTTATATGCATAAATACGAGCTCTATTTTGAAGGTACAGTCAGCGGTAGTAAAGTGTTAACTTATGTCAGGAACATGTCTTCTTCTTCAATAATCAATGTAGCTTTCGATCGTTTTTCACGACTACTTTGCCAATGTCAAGTTAGTTAATTCTTATACAATATACAGTCATTAGTCACTATGTACAAAGTCATGTCAGGTCAGGGTCTTGAGTAAAGCGGTGGCTTCGTTAGACGATACATTAATTTCTTCATGACTTTCACTGAACAAAATTAATATAATTCCCACCTAAATTAACCAATTTCACTCAATATAAATACGAAATTCAATAATAATGAAAAAAATACGACCACACTCATTCACGATGGCGCCAAAAATCCCCAGGCAGAAACATGTCATAAGTAATTGTATAAAAAGAAAACTTGTTTTTTAATGGCAAATTTTTAAATCAGTTGAACATTTTTTTTGAATTATGCCTTTATATTGCCAATAAATAAACTGATGACTGATTTTGTTATAATGATTTTAATAGAACTGAGAGCAATATGACACAATGATCGATGGAATATTGGACTTCTGTTGTAAATATGATTTTCTACATTTATATATCAAATAATTAAAGTGCTACTATTCCACAGTTAATTATATTAATTCTGGCATTATGTAAAAGTACTTTATCCACAACGAAAGTAACTTTTATATATTATTTCGTGAAAAATAAGAGCAGTATGATAAAGTATATTAATCTACTTTTCGCCGTCACCTGGTAGAATTCCATTCTGTTAACATTACTATTTTGCAACATTTATTATATGTTATATATATTTTATCTACATCAAAGCTAACTGGTTTTTACTTTTAACATAAGTGCTTTAGAAATAAAGGTTATTTGTTTAATTGCTTAATTTGTAAATGTCTAAAAAAAAGAAAAGAAATTGTTTGTTCGCTATATTTATTATGTATAGAATCGATTTCTGCATTTGATTCTAATCCGATTTTAACTACTGTTTTTTTATTTATTTAAAAGAGCATACATTTTTGCAGGTACAATTGGTAAGAGAAAACCTATAGAAGTTTTTAGTGTACTAAAATGACATAAAAGACTCATTTCATGTACTAATGTTCAACATTAATAATAATTGTTATGGGACGTATAGTGTGGCACAAACCTAACAAATTACCACTAAATTTATATAATAAATCTGTACGCCTACAGTTTTTAGAGCCTTTAGCGTGCAGGTTTTAGAGTTCAATATTGTGGAAGATTTAATACAAGTGTAATGCCTAAAGCCACATAATAAATGACTTTTGACTTTTGACATAATATTGACATTTAAGTCGGTTTTAGTCGTTTTATTACGTTAAAATTATTGACAATAAACTACTAATAGGCTACACTCATTAGAAAGAAAGTAATATAGAAAATCATTTATTTCACAAAGAACAAACAAAAGGCATAAGTGAGGAGTCTATATAATACTAAAATCTGCCACTGAATCGGTACGCAGACGCAGTCGGCCTAAGATTTCCTTTCTCTATTATTTCACATTTACTTTTCTAGATATTCCAATCAAATTAATAAAAGGTAAGTACGTATAATATGTTCTGTAAATCCAAAATTTACATAAATTTAATATTAAGCCACCTGATTTACCAACACAAACAAATCGCGTACATTTATTTGATATTGACTGTACAATGTATAGTAACAGTTCGTAGAAAATTTGCAAATTTGCGTACAAAGTACAGAGCTCTGGGGAGATCGTCTTTGTATGCAAATATTATTACACGGGTCTATTGAAGGACCACACCGAGCCTATTGAGCCTAAGCACTACTGTAGAGTGTATAATAAACGAGTTCGTAATAAGAGACTCTATTCAGGACCTGTGATATTAAACATACCAAAAATTGACTTGTTCTAATTTCTAAGCACCCATTTGGTTTTCAGAATAGTAATTTTATAAGGCTTTTGTGTTCATTTATATACTAATATAATAAGTTACGGGGTAAATGTTAAGTGTATCAATGGTGGTAATTTTGTTGCGCACTCATTAAATTAATTTTTAGTTATCGCTGTCTTCTTTCAACGAAAGAAACAAAAAGAGACAAAACACTTTTAGCGCTGTCAAATTAGACCGTACACGTCATTTCTGCAGACGTTTTAACTATTACTCGGAAAACGTCGATTAAAACATTGCGATTTGACATGTTCGGACTAATCTGACGTGTCTAAACCGTTCCATCTCTTTTGTTTTTGTTTCATTTGAGAAAGATAACATGCATCTAAAATAAGTTTAGTTTGTGAACAGCAGAATTACCTCCATTGTTTATTTTGGTTTTGGGGATAGAAGACAAACAATTGGACGGATTTGTATTAAATCGCGGGATAACTTGCTTGGATCAATATTAACGATATAAGTACACCGCTTTACATATTTTTACCAACATAATGTCAGTAGGGATGAAACGATACGAGTAAATCCAAGTAGGTACTCGATACTTTTCTCCGATAGCAAGTACATTTTAGTATCGATACTTTGAAATGAAGTATAGAGTAGGTATCGGTTAAAAGTACTCATATCAGTTTTATGGTTAATGGACGTTTACCTTTTTACATTTAAAAAAAACGTTTATTGTAAATTGAAGTTTCTTAACCCTAGGCAAAGTTTTGTCTAGTTAGCAGCCTTGGAAGTTGACAAGCTAGTTTGTCTATGCCTGAAAAAAAAAATAACAGAAAACATTTACAAATGTTGATTTTCTTGCGCAGCACACGACAACGGACTTTTTTTTAATTATTTAGAAGGTGACGTGTTGTACTAGCGCTTACCCGCGACATTCATGGTCGGGAGTAAGTCAAAAATTATTATTTTATGTTAGAATATTATTACTGCTTTTCAATAAAGAATATTTGTTACGGTTTTCACTCAAAATTTTGCAAAAACTATACAATACTAATAAGTATATAAGTATAAGTAATAAGTATCGATACTTATTAGTATACGATACTAATAAGTATCGATACTTTGTGATCGATACTGAGTAAGTATCGATACTTTGTAATCGATACTGAGTAAGTATCGGTACTTGACGACCGACACCAGTATCAAGTATAAGTATCGATACCATAGTGGTATAGTTTCATCCCTAAATGTCAGTACTAGTTTCAGTCTTTCTTCCGTTTTTGAGGATAGGGTAGCTTGTAAACCTAATAATCCAGGTTGGCATCTTAGCATGAGCCTTGTGGGCTTAACGATCAGCGTTTACACCTGAATCCACTGACTATCAGCGTCGCTGGGCTTCAATTCTCAAACCTCTGATTCCAGTCTGCTTTTCTTGTTTGTTAAGTTTATACTGGATGAATTAATTAAGAAGATACTTAAGTATTCCTATGTATGTATGTATTAGTATCACTGACAAACACCCATAGCGCAAGCATATAATTTGCTTACTTTGGAGTTAAGTTCAGGTCTTTACTTCTATATATATCTATACTTATAATAAATCTGTAGAAGGGTCAATTCTGTACATTGAAAATATTGATAAAATAAATAGCATGTTACTGGATCGATACCAAACCCAAATATGTGATTAAAAAAAATGGTGTCTGTCTGTCTGTCTGTATGTTCACTGAAAACTTACGCTTCGATTTCGATGAAACTTGGTATAATTATACCTTATTATCCTGGGCATAAAATGGGATACTTTTTATCCTGGAAAAATACGTGAAAAAAATCTTAATTTTTCAGTTTTAGACCGACATTCGCGCGGACGGAGTCGCAGGCGGAAGCTAGTAGGCAAATCATTTTGACATTTAGAAATCCAGCTAGTTTCAGAGCTTTCAACCATTAAAAAAACATATAGCTACCATGTAATCAGGTTAAAAGTAAGTAACTATCTTCACGCCCATATCCCCGAAGTGGTAGGCAGAGGCACAACCAGGGCACCCACGACTAGCCGAAGATACTAAGTCCCATAATGTTGATAGGTGGCAAGCCTATAGCCAACCGGGCACGTTTCCAATCCCGACCAACATTTTTTTTTATTAGAAAATTGGAAAAATCCAATTTCTTTTTTGTTGGCCAACCCGGGATTCGAACCCGAGACCTCATGCAGTCAAGTCCAATACCCGGACCGCTTGACCACAGAGGCGATTAAATCAGTTTAAATGACTATAATATCATTAAACACAATACATCTTACATAGGTAATAACTAGAAATTAATTCAAATCATAGATTTAACAATTCATAAGCAAATCTGTCCGGCGTATTATCTGGATTTCGACAACAGTGCTGTATCGGACCATAAGTCAGATCTACATAACATGCCATATATTACTCGGCCTATTTAGTATTGTATTGCATACTGGGTACTTTATGGTAATAACCATGGCTCTATACGTTGCTGGATTGCAATGCTAAAAGCCTGTGTATTATGCCGTCAATTATTCGTATGGTCCAGATTTCTTACATTTTTGTGTCCAGTGATTAAAAAATATTGCGCAAAGAACAAGGCTGTAACTGATATTTTTTTGTTTATCCCTATGTAGGGTCGCCAACCATACTTTATAATAACGTATCCTACTTTATTTTTATTATTAATTAAAATTTATACTTTTACATACAAATAAAATATGCAAAACGTTTACAACTAAGATGCGTAAAACAAAATACAAATTATGAAAAGTACAGTAGAAAAATGGAACTATAAACCTACTTAAAAATGCATCTCATAGATTAACAAATATAAAAAAGTTATTTCTTATCTACTTTCCACTCCCGCCACTGGAGCTTTCACTGAAAGAGTTTTTTTTAAAAGTGGCGGAAAGAGAAAAAAAACATTATATTTTATTTTTTTAATCAATAATGAATTGTTTATTTATTTGAAATAAAGTTATGTTGATTGTCAATCAAGCTTTGCAACATTTAAAGATGACAAAAAATTGTTAGCGTGTGCTAAAAGCACACAAAGGTATGTAACAACATAATATTTGAATACTTTTATTTCTTCGTATTACTTTAATTTTTCCCTATTTAAAACAGTTTCAACGTTTTTTTTGGTCAAAAAAAGTTTGCAACCCTATCCCTATGACATAAGTAGAATTGTTATTCGTTTGTTTTATTATGACATAAGTAGGGTTATTATTTTGTTTATTCTTATGACATAAAGTGTCATTATTGGTGTGTTTTACTTTTATAACTTAAGTATTGTATTCGTATGTTTTATATTTATGATTTAATTTTATTATTCGTTTGTTTTAAGTGACGTAAGAATTATTCTTTCATGGGTCAATGTATACGTTTTTACAATAACCTTCCCGAGCATATTAAAGACTTACCATTTAATCAATTTAAAAAATGTATTAAGGCCCCATACTCAGTCAGCCAGAAGAGCCAATCACCGCACTCCCTCGTTCCATGATTACTATGAAATATTGCGCTCTAAAGTAAACGTCTTAAGCGACCAATCACTATTTTTGCCACTATAAAAGTAATTTGAAAAAAAGTATAAAAACTGAAATACTTATCTTTTAGGTATAGTACTTATCTGTGTTTATGTTAAATCTGGTGTCGATATTTTCACAATTGAAGTAGACAGAAAGCAAAAGCTTTCAAAAAAGGGTTAACTTTTTGTTTTTTTTTCTATCGAGCAAAGTGAAATGAATCGTGTTTTGGAAACACTAGTCTAGTAAAGCATATTCATGTTAATCTTGTGTGTTTTTGTCACCAAGATCTATGATTGCTTTGTATGAAAAACACAGTAAACTGCTGACGTATTTTAGCGTATATGGCCCCTTAAATTCAAGTTGTATGGTAAGGGTTATTATAAGATTTCAGAACATTTGAAAGACAGAAATGCTTAGAATTAATTGCTCCTCATACCAATCTCTACAAATTATGCATACCTATATAGTAACATATTTTTATAAATTACATTAATAAGAAAAAAGACAAGCCCGCTGAGTTTCTTTCGCCGGATCTTCTCAGTGAATGGCCGCGTTCCGATCCGGTGGAAGTTTTTAGAATTATTGCCCGGTTCCTATATTCAAGAAACGAGTCGTTTTGCTTACGAATGGTAGTTTATTGAACGAATAGTAAAAAGACTAACTACAGTCGTTTGTTATCGACTGTTAACTCCAAACGTTTTGTGTAATTATAAACAACGCTTCGTCATTTTTAGAAAAACTACCAATAGTTGTACTAACGGATTACGGTTCGTTAATTTTGGGAACCAGACTATAGAAGTGTTACGAGAATTTTTGTATATATCTACGCGAGTAAATATATTTTTATTTGACTTTGATTTGGATGTTACGACCTGTCGAATACTAGAATAATGAAGAAAATTTGTTAATGAAATTGTTACTCTTTTAAGGTCTCAAGTTTTTGGAATTAAATAATTTTCAAATGAAATGGATTGAGAGAAAACATACAGTTACAGAAACAAACGACTGACTGAATAAGTTCTAGTAAGCTAACGGTTACGAATCGTAGTTAAAATGAACGACTTATTTTGAGATCATTGGCATGCCAGTTAGATGGACGAGTAAATTACAGAAGCAATTAGAGGTGACGATAGTTCGGCGCACGAGCTGTCTCATGTCAGGCCAAGGTATGTGGAATGCCACAGCTTCGTTCTGACTCACTCACTTACCTAGTCCGATATCTATTGGTTACTGGAATAGCAAATTTTATTTAATAGCAGGTCTAAGAGTTGCCCATAAGGTACGGATTCGATTCTCTATAGGGTCAAGCATTTATGTGTCATTTAAAAAGTATCTTCACGCCCATATCCCTGAAGAGGTAGGCAGATGCAATTATTAGAAAATAGGAAAAACCCAATTTTCTTTTTGTTGCACGACCCGGGATTCGAACCCGGGACCTCGGGCAGTCAAGTCCAACAACTGAAAAGCTAGACCACAGAGGTGATGTTATATTATAGAAGTGAACTTTTTTCTAGGTTGGACTTAAAAGGTTCCGGGTTCGTTTGGCGTTTAAACATTGAGAAAAAATGTATCTTCACGCCCATATCCCCACAGAGGTAGGCAGAGACACAACCAGGGCACCCACGACTAGCCAAATATACTAAGTCCCACAATGTGATAGGTGGCAAGCCTATCGCCAACCGGGCACATATCCAATCCCGAGCAACATTTTTTTTATTAGAAAATTGGAAAAACCCAATTTTTTTGTTACCCGACCCGGGATTCGAACCCGGGACCTCATGTGTCATTTAAATATCTAAAATTCTGGGTGTTTCAAACCTTACCTCCAAACTGGAATACGATAATAGCGAACAGTGACTTCCTAGATCAATGATAGAGTGGTGTAATATCCGGGCGAGTTGTTGTGGGAGTAACGTGGAAGAGTTAGAGCATGAGGTGTGAGTTAAAGCAATCAGGTTCATTGCAGTAGTGGAATAACTCAATATTCAAAATTACTATAGTCTGTTTATTTTAACATATGAGTATCAATTTCATTTCAACCAATCAGAACTCGCCTTTATAAATTGACAATGAGCACAAAACGTTCTAATTGGTTGAAATGAAATTTATGTTGATTACGTGGACCAACAGCAAAGCAGAATCATTTTTTGGTACTCGTTTGTACTGTTTCCTTATGACGAGGAAAATCAGTAGGCCTTTTCAATGATACTTGTGGTCGCCCGTTGCTTGAAATCCGTTGGTGCTAAATTGAGAAAGGGCATGCTTCGCTGGTTCGGTCATGTGAAAAAAATGGAAGATGAAGATTGACAGCTCTGATAAACAATGAGATTGTGGACGGATGTAGGTACCCAAGGAGACCTAGGTTGACAATCCACAATGAAATCACTCGTA
>NJDD01001003.1:100155-110677 GCA_002245505.1 Calephelis nemesis | reverse complement strand
CGTCTTCGTCTAGTCGTGGGTGCCGTAGTGGTGGCTTTGCCTACCTCTTTGGTTATATGGACATAAAAGTACTAAATAGACTTTCTAAAGTGTATAGTATAAGTATTATCTAAAAGTGGTGTTAGTTACACTATTTATAACTCAAGAACGGCTTAACCGATTAGGCTGAAAATTGGTGGGGAGGTAGCTTAGAACCAGGAGAAGGACATAGGATACATGTTATCCTGTTCGATTATGAGGAAACTGGGAAAAACAACATTTTTAATTTTCCCCATAAAAACTGAACATGCGGTACAAAGTTCGCGGGAATAGCTAGTTAAATTAAAAAATAACTCATCAGAAAAACGACCAAAAAAACAAAAGCCGGTCGAGCATCGATAATGTTTCCAAAACAACAAGCGTGCCTGTCAGCATTTCCTGGCCACATATTTTACAGCCCATCATTATTCAAACTTTTGAAAAATTCTCAGCCGTTAAGAAAATGAGAAAAAGGAATTTCCTTCCCAATACGATCTTGCGAATCTGCTGAAGTCAAGTGCCTTTATGCTGAAGTGGCAAACTGGCTAAGATAAGGGGAGCGGACAAATTGTAATAATTGCAAGACGAGATAAGAAGTGACACCAGAAAACAAATGAAGGCTGGCTGTAAATCGGGAGAGGGAGGCTGCGCCACGTGACGTCATCTCTCTCTGATTCATGTAATCACTTTCGTCTGCGAGCTTTTCTTAAATTAATTATTTAAATAGGTTATTATTTAAAAGAAAACATTTTAATAAAACTTAAGCTATATGTTTAGATTTGTCCCAATAATACTGACATTTTTAACACACTTTGAAAAAAGGGGAGGTTATTTAATATATAACCTTTGCTTTTATTATATTTAATATTAAAAATATTAAGTCGCCTCTGTGGTCGAGCGGTCCGGGTGTTGGACTTGACTGCATGAGGTCTCGGGTTCGAATCCCGGGTCGGCCAACAAAAAGACAATTGGATTTTTCCAATTTTCTAATAAAAAAAAAATGTTGGTCGGGATTGGAAACGTGCCCGGTTGGCGATAGGCTTGCCACCTATCACATTATGGGACTTAGTATCTTCGGCTAGTCGTGGGTGCCCTGGTTGTGCCTCTGCCTACCTCTTCGGGGATATGGGCGTGAAGATACTTTATTAAACTCCTATTTTTTTTTATTTGGTAATCGATTTTTCCGTAATTTTTAAACCGATTTTCATTTTTTATTTGGTATAACGGACTCCCAAGGAAATAAAGGAAAATACTTTATTTTTGTGCACGTAGATAATTTACTTATTGAAATTGAAGTCATTTTTTACCAGTTTTACTGTGATTAAGTCTTAATATATATAAATTACGTTTCACGTTGTTGGTCGCGATGTACTCTTAAATTACTTAACCGATTTCAATCAAATTTGCACAACGTGTGCAGTTTGATCCAACTTGAAAGATAGGATAGTTTACATCTCAATTTATGATAAAAAAATACCATCCGAGCGGATCCGGAACAGGCAGCTAGTTATTTATATAAAGCTTTTCTTTATGATATTGGAAAACAAACAAGCAGACGGATTTCCTGATGGTATGAAATTCCCGCCTCCTAGAGACACCAAAGGTGGTAATGGTGCGTTGCTAACTTGAGGCTGGGATGTTAGGCCTCGAGCAAAAGTAAGTTTAACGGCTACCTTACCCTCCGAACCGGAACACTTCATGACGTTATGGCGACAGGAATAGGTAAGGCGGTGGTACCAATCCGGGTGAGTCGCTGCTAAGCTCTACCACCTAGTCAGATGTCACGTTGTTAGTGACAGTAAGCCTTTGCTCGCCTTTCACGAGCTGCCTGGCAGGAAAGCAGATGTTCTATTCTTCAAAGGAGCCCGGACCAACACGGGGAAATATATAGAATATTTTTCATTTTCATCAGAATAAATAGAGCTAAATCAATCAATCAATATTCTCTTCGTCTGAATCTCTGTCTGCCTATAATTTGTCAGTCAGAAAATATGTAAGTAAAATTAACATTAATGTAAACGTCAAGTAACATATAATCTACGAATAAGTAACATTTTTTGTGTCGACATCGACTTAATCCCTGTTTAAAAGATATTTTTAGTTTAACTTTTGTGTTATTCGTATTCTTTTGACTTTTTTATAAACATTTAAGTTTAAATAAATAATCCTCGTCATCTTTCTTTGATCTTCAAAATATAGACTGAAGTATTAGTAGTATCCTTTATTTTGAAATTATTAATATTGACGGATAACCGATAGTCTAGAAGCAGAAAACATTTAATATTCATGTGTCTAGACTAGCTTATTCAATTTAGCCCAACATTATTATCACTTGTTTGTCAAGGGATTAGAAGCCTAACAAGAAGACGGATTTCCTGGGAAGAAATATACTTCGTGTATAGACATCGAAGGTGGTCTGAGCCGAGTTAAGTCTTTGATATTGTGTAAGTTTGGCGTCTAGGATACTCTCTGAAATCGAAACAAAGTTTTTGCAAGCACTACGTTACGGATTAAGTAAAAAAAAGTATCTTCACGCCCATACTCCCGAAGAGGTAAGCGGAGGCACAACCAGGACACCCACGACTAGCCGAAGATACCAAGTCCCACAATGTGACAGGTGGCAAGTCTATCGCCAACCGGGCACATATCTAATCCCGAACAACGTTTTTTATTAGAAAATTGGAAAAACACAATTTTCTTTTTGTTGCCCTACCCGGGATTCGAACCCGGGACCTCATACAGTCAAGTTCAACAACTGAAACGCTAGACCACAGAGGCTACCACGGATTAAGTAAGGTGGTACGGTGGGGCACCAAATAGGACAATCTGTCACAAAACTCTTTCTATCCATGGCCAGGTTGTAGTGACAAAAAGTTCTGTCCGTTAATGAAGCGGGGATAAACACGGGGAAAAAATATTTATCCTGTAGCATCTACCTATATATTCTATAGGTGTAATAAAAATATTAGCAATAAAACTCTTTATAATACAACAAAATATATACTACTACAATACACTACTACAATTATTATATTACTAGCTATGCCCGGCGGTTTCACCCGCGTAAGTCCCAATTCCGCGGGAACTCCGGGATAAAAAGTAGCCCATATGTTATTCTGGGTCTTTAGCTACCTACATACCAAATTTCATCGTAATCGGCTTTGTAGTTTTTGCGTGAAAAAGTAACAAACATCCATACATCCATACATACAAACTTTCGCATTTATAATATTAATAGGATTGAGAAAATTGATTCCAATGGCAGTGTTATCTCTAGTGAGCCATTTATTTCACATAACCGGTATTTAAGAATTAAATAACAATAATAGGTACGACATGAAAAATACAATACATTAATATGATATGAGACAACTATCTAAACTTCGATATCTAATATTAAAATGATAAAAAAGTATAAGTTGGAACACACCTAAAATATATACTTTATGGTATTATAGACATTGAAAATATTAGGTAGTAATAATATGTGTAAACTATTTATATAAAAGGATCACAATGAAAGGATATAAAGTATCAGAAACTTGAATTCATGAACAATAAAAATTCAGAAAAAAACTGGTTATTTTTTTGTAATAATCAATTCGTAGTTAATGAAGATAATATAAATAAAACTTTAATTGACATCATCAACTTGGTCGAATATAATGTATGTTTTGACATTGTATAATCAGAATTAAGCCTAGCTTAGAGTTGAGGCGATATTGGGACAAAAGACGGACGTTGTTTTTCCGCAACTGTTTAATTTATTGCGTGAAGTTAGTCAATTTTGAAGGCATTTTGTATTATTATTAAATTTATTCTGGTATCTATTTAAGTATTTCTATGTATTAGTATCGTTGACTAACACCCATAACACAAGCATAATATAATTTGCTTACTTTGGGGTCAGATTCAATTTGTGTGAGTTGTCCTGGGATATTATTTCTCATTTCGATATCATTGAATACTCATTACTGAACACCGTCCATATTTTGTACAATTTTGTTCAGTTATAGTGCAAAAATAAAAAAATAAATGAATAAATCAGTGTATCGTCTATTTTCTAGTTTCCATCAAAATTCACTAAATGAGCTTGGAATGAGTAAGGAGGCTAGTTCTTCTACGGCTACTGATTCATTTTGAATAACGTAAGCCCGATTTCAATTAATAGTTTAAATTGTTAAAAATTTCAAATTAAACATTTCATTTGCCAATTTAAAGTTAATTGGCAAATGCTAACGGCCAAAAATTAAAAAAAAATAGCTAGGACAAATGCAAACCAAACATGTAGGTACCAGAAGCTTTATTATAATTTACCGCTTTACATTAACCATAAAAAATATCCGATAAAAAGCAATTTTGGAAAACATTTTTGTCTCCATGATCTATGGAGATAAATTTATTTTTGGTTAAAAGTTGAATTTGATTTACTTTTTACGTCATTCTAAGAAAGGTGGTTTTGACAGTAATACGTATGAGCTAGAAGACTATAAAGTGATATTCTTTAGATATTTATTGAAGTATGTAAGGAAGCACAGAAAAAGTATATCAACACAGCTAAAATTAAAGAAAATTATGAACAAAAAGTAGCAGTCATTAAGGAAATAAAATTTAATTAATTCTGAAATATACGTTTGAACTGTAATGTATCGGTAAAATAATTTTATTAGCAGATGTAGGGCAAAGATAATGTAAAAATTATGCCGAAGGAATTGTTCAGCATAAAAATGAATTCATATTTTATTTTGCGCTAAGAATCTGTTTCGGGAAAATAAATTGAAGCATTTAGCATAATGAATACATTATTTATGGAGAAACACAATAAGTTCATGTTTTGTTATTACTTATGAGAAGCTTTGAGGCAAGGCCAGCGATTGATGAATTATGAAATACAATCGAATTTTGTTTTATTTTCTTGGATTTAAATTTAAAAAATTAAATACTCTTTGAAACTTTATTACAACTAGCTATCCGACAAACTTAATATCTATAATGTGATTTTTGAAATCTTGAATCGAAAAATCTGAGATCTTTACAATCGGTTGAGACGTTCTGACTCAGTGGTGCAATTTACCCGATTTCAAATTCGAATGTACAGTGGACGATAGAGTAGGATGTACAGGAATAAGGTACCACGACAACAAGATACTATTCATGCAATATACCCTACTTTATTGTATATATTTAAATTCTAATGTACAGTGGACGACAGAGTAGGATGTACAGGTACAAGGTACCACGACAACAAGATACTTTTCATGCAATTTACCCTACTTTATTTCATATATTTAAATTCGAATGTACAGTGGACGATAGAGTAGGATGTACAGGTACAAGGTACCATAACGACAAGATACTTTTCATGCTATTGCCTATGAAAGATTAAATTAAGTATAAGTACTTAATAATAGTTGACTAGTGACTATGCGTAACAAAAAAACGTGAATAATGTTTAATTTCATTTCCTAACTTTTTGGCTGAACGTACCAGTATACATGAACGCGCACTAAAACATTTAAATATGATGTTTTGCTAAAACTTACAATAGTTGGTTCTATTTCTGAGGATGGTTTGCTTCAACTGTAACCTATAGATATCATCGTTCCTATAGGTGACCAGGATATTCGGCCTATTGTGTAAATCTACTGGATGATTCACTCTATCACCTTAGCACTCTGTCACCGGTGTATGCACTGAACCATTTAACTGTGCGCTCCTCTTATGAGCTGCTAAGCTGCGAAGCAGATGATTTATTCTACGCAAAGGATCCAAATGGAGAAATTGGGAGCCGTCCAAAATTATTTTCTAGATTTTCGTTTTTTATATTAGCTAAAAACTTTATCTCGTAAAGTAACTTTGTGTTTAGCAACTTGTGAAATAAGTGTTCTTTGATTACTCGTGGCACTCTTTAGGCCACTGCTGGACATTTTTTTATGATATTGGAAGGCCAACAAGCAGACGGATTTTCTGGTGATAAGAAATTCACTCCGCCTAGAGACACCAAAGATGGTAATGGTGCGTTGCCAACCTGAGGTCAAGATGTTAGGCCTCGAGCAAAAGTAAGTTTACCGGCTACCTTATCCTCGAAATTGGAACACGGCATGACGTTATGGCGGCAGGAATAGGTAAGGCGGTGATACCAATCCGGGTGAGTCAATGCGAAATTCTACCATGCTCTCTCACTCTCTAAGTGGTAGAGTTCTGCAACGACTCGCCCGGACATACAGGCACCACCGCCTTACCTATTCCTTCCGCGAAATGAAAATGCCGTTATTGTTGTGTTTTGGTTGGAGGGTAGGGTAGCCGGTTTACTTACTTACGCTGGAGGCTGACCATCCTAGCCTCAGGTTGACAACGCACCATTAGGTACCACATTTGGTGTCTATAGGCGACTGCATTTCTTACCATCAGGAAATCCGTCTACTTGTTGTCTCCCTACAACACAAAAAAAACCTAGTCAGATGTCATGGTGTTAGTGTCGGTAAGCCTATGCTCGCCTTTTACGATGCGTGGTAGGAAGGCAGTTGGTCTATTCTGCAAAGGAGCCCGGACCAACACGGGGAAAACTTAGTGATGATGATGATGATCACGGAAATCATAATTAAGGAAATAATAATTAAGCGTAAACAGTTTGACAGTAACCGCTAAACAGTTAAAATAGTAATTTGTCCATTTTGTACTGAAATAAATATTTGTTCACGATACACAGTATTTCAGTGAGCTGTAACAATTGTGCGGTTAATAGAAATGAGCTCCAATTTATCTCTTGTCGGGGTGTACTAGTTACCCAGTTACCTATTACGTCAACTGGATAGCTGTATTTGTGTTTCCAGTGCGCAGACCTCTGTTTGTCCTAATATATGTGCCTGGTTACATACGATTAAGATTGGTTTCAAAATCGTTAATAACTGGAAAGTGGCAACTTCTTTAATGCGCCAGGTTTAACGTATCGTCGAAATATCTGACTACATTTATTTAAAACAAACCGGAGGAAAAATGACTTGCTTTTACGAAAAGAAAAAATAGCATCAAACGCTCGTATAAAATTTGGGCCGCTTCTTCACTCGTGTGGCATTAAACCTTTATATTATTGAGATTTAGTATTGAATAAAAAAATAAAGGTTTAATTTTACATCAGTGAAGAGGCGGTAAAAGCTAGTTCAATAGAAATGTTTTAAACTTAATCGGTTGATAAAATATTGAAACATCTATAACAATGTTTTGTCACCACATAAGAAAAGGTAGTCAAAGCTAGTAAGCTTGTAAGTAAGTTGTAGTAAGATACTCTGGTTGTGCTTCTGCTTACCTCTTAGACGATACATTCGTGAAAACATAGCACAAAACAAAGTCGCTTCCTTTGTCCCTATGTCCCTTTGTATAACTTAAATCTTTAAAACTACGCAACGGATTTTGATGCGGTTTTTTTAATAGATAAAGTGATTGAAAAGGAAGGTTTATATGTATATTTCAAAGCTGTGTGAAGCCGGGGCGGGCCGCTAGTTTAAAATAAATGATATTCAGTAGGAAGACACTTATTAGGAATTATATTTTAGATAGGTATACTGCTACCTAATAATCTTTTGAGTAGTCAAAATCGGAACTAAAACTGCCATTTCGTGAAAGGCCATGCTGTATCTGAAGCGTGTGCTTCGAACACGAAGTTGTCACATTTTTTATTATTATCGTTGTAAAATACTCATTCAGAAATACACTAGTGACGCTGTTTATTGCAGAGATAAGTTAAAGGCACTATAATCGTAATGTTTTATTAAACGTCATTCCCAATAATGAGATGTGGGGGATGGGATGAGATCTTACATTTGCGGGAGAGGCTACAGAATATGTGCGAAGTATTATGGAGCGCCGTTGTAAGTCAATGAAGCGGCAAATGGGGTGTTCTCGAAGCTTCAATGAGGGCATACTCTAATAAATAAAATTATGCCGCAGAAATTACTAGAATACGTAGGCCGCCAGCGCTCCCGCGAGATTGGATCGGAGATTTTCATCGATATCTTCCAATAATGAATGCAATATGTATTCTCCATGATTGTTTTCGAAGAATAAATAAAATTGAATGAAAATTAATTATTTGCTGAACGAGTGTTAAATATGTAACAATGTACAAACATATTATTCCATGCTGTGATGTTCAAATATTTTGATATTTTTACAAATAAGTTATTATTTAAAGAAATTATTTATATTTATTGCAAGATTAGCTTGCTCAGCGCCAAGCCCTATATTTCCTGTATTTATATATTATAGTTTAAATTATTTAAAATAAATAATTTAATTTAGGTACACGCTTGTACTTTTCCACTGTACACTTTATTTAAAAGTTTGTGTTACATTGTAGCCACCCGGTTTCATTTTTTACACCATCACCAAAGATAAAAAAGTCTGTTTTAATTTAACATTCAGTACCTAAATGGTTGGAAGTTATTGACGGTACCCACATTAAGTACTAGCGTTTACCTCAAAAAAGTGTGAATGTATAACATGGAGTTCAACCAAGTGCCGACGATAACAAGTATAGATTCTATAATCTAAATGTATCAAATACACATGACATAATTTTTAACCAATAAAGTATAAAAATGCAAACAAAAGTATAGATGCTGTAGATGTGCCGCTGTCTTATAGCCGAGGTGTTAGGTCATTATTTTGCAAGTATACCGGCTACCTTACCCTCCGGACTGGATTATGATACTGTCATTATGGCGGCAGGAATAGGTAAGACCGTGGATACCTATCTGAACGAGTTGCAGCCGACACTATACCACCAGTAGTCGTGTTGGTAGTGAGCTATTTAAATTTTGCTTACCTCTAAGCAGCTGCCTGACAGGAAGACAGACGGTCTATTTAACACAGAAGACCCAGACTTCAATGGTAAACTTGCTCGGATAAGCAGCACTGTCATAATTATTCCTATTAAAAGAACGTCTGTTCACGCTGTTGTCACTGGTTTGGAGGATTAGTAAACTTACTCAAAAGCACGACTGTTTTTCATCTTACGATCATAAAAGTATCTTCACGATATCCCTTATCCCTCGAAGGAGTAGGCAGAGGCACAACCGGGGCATCCAGATAAGCCAACGACACTAAGTCCCACAATGTGATTGGTGGCAAGCCTATCGCTAACCGGGCAAATATTCAATCCCGGGAAACAATAATTTTATTAGAAAATTAAAAATATACATTTTCTAATTTTTTTGCTGTCCGACTCCGGGAACTGAAACCGGGACCTCAAGAAGTAAAGTCCGTTGCCAGACCGTTAGACCACACAGGCGATCATAGGTGTATATATATAGATGATATGTCTTTCCACTAACAGGAAATCCATTAGGGTATTTGTCAGCTTTCCACTCTCACAAAAATCAAAACTATAATAATCAATAATTTTATTAGAAAATTAAAAATATACATTTTCTAATTTTTTTGCTGTCCGACTCCGGGAACTGAAACCGGGACCTCAAGAAGTAAAGTCCGTTGCCAGACCGTTAGACCACACAGGCGATCATAGGTGTATATATATAGATGATATGTCTTTCCACTAACAGGAAATCCATTAGGGTATTTGTCAGCTTTCCACTCTCACAAAAATCAAAACTATCATAATCAATAATTTTATTAGAAAATTAAAAATATACATTTTCTAATTGTTTTGTTGTCCGACTCCGGGAACTGAAGCCGGGACATCAAGAAGTCAAGTCCGTTGCCAGACCGTTAGACCACACAGGCGATCATGTGTATATAGATGATATGACTTTCCACTAACAGGAAATCCATTACGGTATTTGTCAGCTTTCCACTCTCACAAAAATCAAAACTATTAAAACGGAAATAAACCTGAACTTTCCATTTTAAAATAAAATATTCTACACGAATTTTATTTTCAATCTAACTCCAAATTTAAATACACTGTTTCCAAACTATAAAACATCGATTGCGTTTCGGGGTGAACTCTCGTTCGACAAAAGTTTTCACAAAAATATTTCATGGAAATAGCAGAATTTGTCGTATCTATTGTTTGTCTGACGGGTTTTGGCCGTTGATTCTTTAAGGTGCTGATAGACTTGAGCATTCACTTGTAACAGAACACCGAGCATTCGCCGTTTTTATTTTTGTCGAACTGAATAACGAGCCGAGCATAGAGTCATTCTAGTAAGAATTCTAGTGAGTGCTCTAGTCGATGCTCGTTAAAAAAATATTCTTCACGATGATGTCAGACTTGACGTAAGCGTGTGGTGCATTTATGTTATGTAGTAATTCTTATTACGTAAAAAAAGAAACAGAGCAGAGTTTTGTCGCCATCGGGAATACAAATGGTCGTATTTTTTCCACAATTATTGAATTTAGTGAAAATTATTAGTAAAATTAGTTAATTTAGGTGGGAATTAATTTATTTTGTTCAGTGAAAGCGCACAAATGAAATAATCGTGAAGAAATTATTGTATCGTGAATTTCCTCGCTGAAAAAATCCCTGAAATCCCTCGAATCTCTC
>NJDD01001003.1:60725-99322 GCA_002245505.1 Calephelis nemesis | reverse complement strand
TGCTGCATATATATTCTGCAGTAATTCTCATTACGTGAATGAAGGTTACGCAGAGTTTTGGCGCCATCGTGAATGAAGATGTTCGTAATTTTTTCATAATTATTGAATTTAATGTAAATTATGAGTAAAATTAGTTAATTAGGTGGAAATTAGTGTAATTTTGTTCAGTGAAAGTGCACAAATAAGCGTGAAAAAATTAGTGTATCGTGAAGCTTGTGTAAAGTTACCACCACTTTACTCAAGACACTGACGTGACTTTGTAAATAGTGACTAATGACTGTATAAAACTTAATTGATACGTAAGACATGTGACAAATAACTGTATAAGAATTAATTAATACGGAAGACGTGGCAGCATGGCCTAAAGGTCTTAGCCGGCCTCAGAAAGGGGCAAATTAACTTAAAAAAAGAGAATCAGAGAAACAGGGGCGCAAAGCGGACGACCGAAGTTTGGCTCGGCAAAAAGCTCGAACAATGCTCGCCAGAACGCTCGATAGAATGCTCTCTAAAATGTTCTCTTTTATTTTTCTGTGATGTAACATACGCACAAATGCTCATTACAAGTGAATTACTTTTTACGTGAAATAAAGAAACAGAGCAATAGGGGTGCAGAGCGGACGATCGAAGTTTGGCTCGATTTCTCGTTATTTTTCTGTGATGTAACATTCGTATTTGTCAGAAAGAGCATGAAAGTAGAATAAATGCGGTCGAAATGAGAGCACTACGGAAAATCTGTTCTCTCAGCTCGCCGACCGCATTCGTTATAGTGAGATCCCAGAAAGAGTGGGATTGAAAGAAAGTGTTGGTGTTAAATGCGAAAGGGCATGCTGCGCTGGTTCGGTCATGTGGAAAGAATGACAGATGAAAGATTTACAAAGCAGATATACAATGCGAATGTGGATGGATGTAGGTACCCGGGGAGACCAAGGCTGACATTTTACGATCAGATCAATCGGATATTATCCGAGGGTGGTGTCAAGAGTCTCCGAAACCGGCGTGTTTGTATGAAAAGGGTAATCAATGTGAAGGAAGCAAGACAGGTTTGTCAGGATCGTGAGGTCTGGCACTCGATACTCTCTGCCGACGCCGTAAGGGACTTGGCGTTAAGATATGTATGTATGTAACATTCGCACAAATGTTCGGTATAAGTGAATGCTCAAATCTATCAGCACCTTAATGATCCGTCTCATATCTAACTTTTAAATCAAATCGCTTTAATTTGTAACTTGTAAGAGTTTTATGGGTCCCTTAATTTATAAGATTATGCTATAAATTTTTCGTCTGTTTAACTTTAATTGGTGGGTTGAAATCTGATGGAAAGTTATTAAATGTTTTGTGACTGATGTTTCGATTCGACTTTTAAACCAACTTTAAGACAAGGAAGCGGTTAAAAAAAAAGTATCTTCACGCCCATATTCCCGAAGAGGTGGGCAGAGGCACAACTAGCCGAAGACACTAAGTCTCACAATGTGATAGGTGGCAAGCCTATCGCCAACCGGGTACATTTTCAATCCCGATCATCATTTTTTTAATTAGATAATTGGAAAAACCCCATTTTCTTTTTGTTGGCCGACTCGGGATTCGAACCGGGACCTTATGCAGTCAAGTCCAACACCCGGACTGCTAGACCACAGAGGCGACTAATATTTGATATTTTTCATCGTCGGCGCTTGGTAAAACCTCCAAATATTCATACATACTCACGCCAAGTCCCTTACGGCGTCGGCAGAGAGTATCGAGTGCCAGACCTCACGATCCTGACAAACCTGTCTTGCTTCCTTCACATTCATTACCCTTTTTATACAAACACGCCGGTTTCGGAGACTCCAAATATTCATATTTGTAAATAAAGAAACACTTGTACTGTTTTACGTATCACTTAAAATTTATTATTTTATAAATAGCCTACCGGTTTCGCTTATGACAGCATCATCAGGACTAGAACTTAAACAACCTAAACTACTACTAGTTTTAGCCCTAAGTACAAGTGTTTCTTTATTTAAAAATGTGAAGCGGTTATATGCTTCCTATATTTTTATGTTAATTGATTTCTCTGTAATTCTTGACTGATTTTATAAAAAGTTATATTTTATTTAAAAAAGCGTACTTCCTTCAAAATCAAAATCTATTTATTCAGGTAGATCTAGATTCTAGTGACGCGTCTATACAATTCTAAAAAGAACCACTGGATCGGATCTTCCTGGTTTGTTGATGAAGTAAAAGTATCTTCGAGCCCATATCCCCGAATAGGTAGGTATATGCACAACCAGGGCACGCACGTTTAGCCGAAGACAATAGTCCCACAATGTGATAGGTGGCAAGCCTATCGCCAATTGAGCATATATCCAATCCCGAGTAACGTTTCTTTATCGAATCGAACCCGGGATCTCATGCAGTCAAGTTCAAAACCTGGACCACTAGACCGCAGAGGCGATCAATGAATATGAATGGAATGATGAAATCCCAGAGAAATAGAGGAAAATACTTAATTTTTAACTGCGTTGATTATTTAGTTATTGAAAATCAGTGTTTTGGAGTTTTACTGGGCTTATATTGTTGTAGGTTTTTGACCGTAGCTCCGCACGCGGTATTTTATTTATGATATCGGAAGGCAAATAAGCAAACGGATTCCCTGATGGTAACAAATTTACGCCGCCTAGAGCTACCAAACGTGGTAATGGTGCGTTGCCAACCTGAGGCCGGGATGTTAGGTTTCGAACAAAAGTAAATTTACCGGCTACCTAACCCTCCGATCCGGAATATATCAACGGCAACCATTGGACGTTACGGCGGCAGGAATAGGTAAGGCGGTGGTACCAATCCGGGTGAGTCGCAGCGAAACTCTACCACCTAGTCAGATCTCACGGTGTTAGTGACAGTAAGACTGTGCTCGACTTTTAGAAGCTTCCTGGCAAGAAGACAGATGGTCTATTCTGCAAAGGAACACGGACCAACACGGTTTTTCTTCAATTGTATAATAAGTTTCTTTTTTCACTAGAACGATTTTCACAAATCATACCTTCTAGAGTGTCGGCGATATTCTTACATAATAGAAAATAAATTTTAATTATTAATTTTTAACTTTTACACTGAAACAAAAAAAAACAAAAAAGAAACAAACTATAACTTTCTAAAGCGCTTTTCTTTCTATAACTTTCTTTCTAAAGCTTTCTAAATACTATAACTACATTGAAACTATGTGAATACTATGTTTTTTTTAAAAACTGTTGTATTCAAATGACGTTCTTAAATGTGTCTAACAATTTGTTGCACTTATAGTGCTGCCAACTTAACAGATCACATTTGACATCTGAGAGAGATAGATATATTTGTTAGTCAAATTAAAATGTGACTTTACATTACATCACTTTTACATTTTTTTTGTATTTAACTGCATTTATGTAGTTCTTTGAAGAAATATTAATTATATTACTTCTAAATTTGATTGAAATGTCAAATGTGATCTATTAAATTGGCCAGACTATGACATACATATCATTCATTTGACAGTCACGAAATTTACTAGTTTAAGAAGACGACTATTTTAAAAAGTAATTAAATATTATGGATTCCTAGAGCGTCAGATGAATATACATACACAAATTACTTCCTACCCCAGACATTCGGGTAAAAAATGTATGTACTCAGGCAGATAGAGATTAATTGCGATAGCTGGTTCATTTGCAATTAGCAATAAGCTTAAAAGGGGAGCTTGACATCTCATTAATATCCAGTTCTCATTCTTGTATCTGACCCTCTTGTCTGGAATTCCAGCTTCTGAATATTGTGTTTGTAAGTAGGTACTTGTTTACTAAGTACTTGCTATGTCTAGTGTGGGAAAGTAAGCAAGTATTCTGATGTCAGATACACACCATTTATTAAGTACTATTAGACTAATGGTCCATTCGACCATTGGACGAAATTTGATAATAATAAATTATAATATAGTTTCTACACTTCTTATCGTCGGTGCTTGGTGGAATTTCATTCTTGATACAATTTATTTAGGAACACTTGTACTTTCCACAATATAGCATTATCAGGGCTATATAACAACTCATATAGCCCTGATATAGCGAAGCCGGTTGGATGAACCATAAATATAAAAAATAAAAATATGTTGTGGAAAGTACAAGTGTCTCTAAATAAATTATATCAAATATTAATGTCTTTATTTGACGCCATCTTTATTTATCAAGATCAACTATTTTGTTTCCAAACTTTACGGTTATAGTTTGTGCGCCATCTGTGATCTTTTATCGTCACAATCAATATATTTGTTTGTGTGTGTCAAATGCATGGTAGTATACGTAATGTTTTATGTTTCGATTTAATACAATTTATAGATATTATTATTTAAAAATATAAGTATTCTGCACTTCTCCTGTACAACTATAAGTGTGCCTAATTTCATACTCCTCCGTCTGCGCAATTTTCGTAAAAAGGAGTCTAAAGTTTTTGCTTCACTTCTTAATATTACGATAAGGTAGCGAACAAACACACGGTATAATCAGCCTTGGCTATGGATACAATACATGCTACATTATATATATTTGACTAGGTGGTAGAGTTTCGCAGCGACTCATCCGAATTGGTACCACCGCCTTACCTATTTCTGCCGCCAAAACATCATGACGTGTTCCGGTTCGGAGGGTAAGGTAGCCGGTAAACTTACTGTTGCTCGAGGCCTAACATCCTGGTCTCAGGTTGGCAACGCACCATTACCACCTTTGGTGTTTTTAGGCGGCATGAATTCCTTACCATCAGGAAATCTGTGTGCTTGTTTGCCTTTTACGAGTTTTTACATAAAAAGCTATGGTCTTCATAAGGGATCTAAATGGGAATAACACATTGATAAGAAAGATAGAAGATGATAAAAATTCGTTAGCAAACTGAAGCTCTCTAAAGAACTGGTCTCCAGAATCTTGCAAGTTACCAGAGTTAACTGGTAAACCCTGAACCCCACATACCCCACTTGTACATTACCAGCAGAGGATGAGGGTATCATCAAATTCCTATCAATAATGCGTGCGTAACATTTTTCATTTAAAAATACCCCCTTACTAATAAAACTTACGCGCTCGTTGATCTGGTGTGTATTGAATTTTTATGGGGGTAGACACATGTGGTCCTGGGTTTGTCCTGGCTGAATTTTGTTAATGATTAAAACCTTAACCTCCTTATTAATAAAACTTACGCGCACGTTGATCTGGTGTGTAACTTCATTTTTTGTTAACAGAAGTAAAGTTACACACCAGATCAACGTGCGCGTAAGTATTATTAATAAGGAGGTTAAGGTTTTAATCATTAACAAAATTCAGCCAGGACAAACCCAGTACCACATTTGTCTACCCTCTTAAAAAATCTATTCTATATGTCAATCAAGGAGATCCGAGAAAGAGTTGGATTGAAAGAAAGTGTTGGTGTGAAAATGCTTAAGGGCATTCTCCGCTGGTTCGGTCACGTGGAAAGAATGACAGTTGAAAGATTGACAAAGCAGATATATCTGCTTAATCTGAATGTTGTATATATACAATGCGAATGTGGATGGATGTAGGTACCCGGGCAGACCAAAGCTGACCAGCACTCGATACTCTCTGCCTACCCCGTAAGGGACTTGGCGTGATTATATGTATTTATCAATCCAGGACCACAGGTGTCTACCCCCATAAAAATTGTACATCAATCCTTAGATATTAATCTACTAATGGTACTCACTATACATGTAACGTACAATAATATCTAGATCTACCTTTTGCAGGCATATATTACGGGTTAAGAATTTTCCGCTACACGTTTGTGGTGAACCAACGGACATAATGAAATTCCTGGCTATAAATTAATTCAGAGATTAATTTTGTGATTAGGATGAATGGGAATTTTCAGCTCAAACCATGAACATCATTCTTCAACAATGGAAGGCCTTTTTGTGTTTTAGGGTCTATTTTAACTCTAATGTGTTGGTAGGTAATTAAAAATAATGACTTACTAGCAGACCCGGCAGACGTTGTGCAGCTATATTTTTATTGTGATTTTAGTAAAAAAAAATAAGGTGAGTCACCCTTATCAATTGGGGGTATGAAAAATAGACGGTGGCCGATTCCCCGACCTACTCAATATGCTCACAAAATTCGCTCGCTCGCTCACGAACGCGTACGTGTATCACTCATATGACGTGTTACAGTTATTTGGCTATTACGCAGAAATCTCTCTTCTTTTAATTATATCCACACAGAAAAGTTATACCGTAACATCTTTATCGATGTGAAAGATAGATAGATAACAAGCACGCTTACGCATTTAGTGGTAAGTAGTGTATATCGTTTTTCAAAACGACACTTCGATTAGCCACTTCTTTTTTATATTTAAAGCTTAATAAGGCCTTATTAAACTCATTATTTATTTTGTCGCGCCAATGGCATATTAGTCCAGACTCCAGTGTCGGCGTTGATTTCATTGCACCTCAGGTTCGATTAACGGCTCGGGGAACTCACAGTTTGTTTTTAATTTGCTAATACATATAAACAACCATACCTAAGATTGTACAAGTATTGTACCCTAGTTGTACCTCTGACTACCATATCGGGAATATGAGAAAATTCCACTCTTGATTTGACAAATAATTTGAAATTGGAAATCTAGAATATAGTAGAAGTTATCGATCTATATATATAAAACCAATTGCTGTTCGTTAGTCTCGCTGAAACTCGAGAACGGCTGAACCGTTTTGGTTAATTTTGGTTTGGAATTGTTAGTTTAAGTCCATGATTAGAAAAATGAGGAAACTGCTAGGAAACTAGGAGAAACAACATTTTAATTTCTCCCATACAGACTAAACGGGTAAAACGAAGTTCGCCTGACTGCTAGTGCTATAATCAAGTCAAGTGTATTCACTGCTACTAACATATTTGTGTCAAAGGTTTTCCCACTACAATATGGAAGTGTCACAATACGCCCACTGCAAACATGCTTCGACTGTCTTTGATCTTCACCTTTAGATATTAAACATACTACTCGCTGAGCTGATATACAACATCAGGCAATAGTATGGAAACATTCATACATACATATCTTTTTCACATTCATGCAAACACGCTAGTTAGGAGACTTTTGGATAAAAATAGAGCGGTTGGAAGGTGGTATACGTAGGTCTACCCGAGTACCTATATCCTTCCACATACGCATTGTACTTATATCTGTTTTGTCAAATTTTATTATTTAAATTGACCGAACAAACAGAGCATGTCCTTTCTCAAAAAACTTTCTGTCAATCCCACTTTTGCAAAACTGCAAAAAAAAAACAATTTTTTTGCTACCAACCAGAAACTAAGTTTCGTTTTAATTTTTTTTTGAAAGGTATAAATTAATCGTGATGTTTATAGGATCACCTTCCTAAAAAATAAACAATAAATCAAAGAAGAAGACAATTGGTTCATTATTGGCCGAGTAATCAATTTAATTAATAATTAAAAAGAGTAATTTTTCCCCGTGTTGGTCCGGGCTTCTATGTAGAATAGACCATCTGCCTTCCTTGCCAGGCAGCTCGTAAAAGGCGAGCAAAGGCTCACCGTCACTAACATCGTGAATTCTGACTAGGTGGTAGAGTTTAGCAGCGACTCGCCCGGATTGGTACCACCGCCTTATCTATTCCTGCCGCCATAACGTTATGACGTGTTCCGGTTCGGAGGGTAAGGTAGCCGGTAAACTTACTTTTGCTCGAGGCCTAACATCCCGGCCCCAGGTTGGCAACGCACCACTTGACTACTACCTTTGGTGTCTCTAGGCGGCGTGAATTTCTTACCATCAGGAAATCCGTCTGCTTGTTTGCCTTCCAATATCATAAAAAAAAATCAAGTAATAAACATATAAAAACATGTAGTCGTACATACAAATAAACATACAATAACACATTTTTGGAGTCGGTTAAAAAGGACCAAACGTAATATAGGTACCTAAAGTAAGTAGGTACGTAAAAACATCTACCTACATACAGAACTGTCGCATTGAAAACATTTAATGGGATATAGGACTTGAGAAATAGTATGTTATATCACATGAAAGGAAGTAAATCCAAGATATCTTAAGGTAAAACCACAGAAAATTTCTTTCAAAACACGAAGAAATAAGGTTTATTCATACCGTAGTTGTCCGCAAGAATTTAAGATTAAAACGCTCGATAAAACAGCTTATAAAATTGAGTCCCTGGAGCGGTAAAAGCGATAGTATTATAGTTTCTTTTTTATTTTTCAATAAGCTCGCAAATAGTGGGCTGGGAAGATACTTTAAGGTTTTTACGATCTCAGTTTTGTTTTACGTTTGTGTTGGAAATATAGTTTGTATTGTGCCTTATTGAAAAGGTTACATTTGTCAATCAATATATATTAGAAAACAAAGTCCACCTCCGCGTCTGTCTGTCTGTTCAAGATTTACTCGAAAAGTAGGTACTGAACGGATTTTTATTCGGTTTTCAACAATAGATAGAATAGCTCTTGAGGAAGGTTCAAGTGATTAGTAAGTTTATGTTTTGTACAAACCAACGATATTACAATGATATTAGTTAATTATGTCGGCAAAAAATAAGCCGATCTGGAGCTTTACTCGAAAACGCTGCCAAAACCTTTTCAGTTTTAACAAAACAATGTATGGTGGGATGTTTCCTCTTCGATAGATCTCAAAAAAAGTAAGCAGTGGTATATGTCTATCTTTAAAGAATAACCCACAATAACCGGTTTTTGCGTTTACTTAAAACAGTAAATTGAAGGGTTACTATAGAACATATTTTTAACAATACAGTATTAACCCTTAATCAAATAAATCTGTTAGATACGTTATGCATATAATTTAGATCAAAATAACTTTTACACTATCAGAAAAAAATTAACAACTAATGAGTTATCAAAAAGTTAAAGTCTCCGGGCGCAAAATGAAATATCGTTGAAGCGTAGCAAAGACATGCGCGCTTATTGCATTCCCTCCCTCCTTAACTTGAACAACCGAAGCGAAGCGAGGACGAGCAGCTAGTCTGATTTAAAAATGAATCGTTAAATGTGTTGGTAAGCCCATAACTTCCGAACGACTGAACCGATTGGGCTAAATCTTTTATTATTGTGTTAGTAATTACCAGGAGAAGGTTCATGAAGAGAAAAATCGGGAAAATTGGAATAACAATATTTGATTATTTCCTATGCTGATTGGGTGAAACGAAGTTTGCAGGGACAGCTAGTTAATGATTTTAATCGATATCAAGAATGTGAAGTTTTTAGAAAAACGCCATTACTTTATAATTTGTAAAGAACACTAATCAAAATTTACAAATTAGATGCATACATAAGATTTCAAACATTTAGGGCAATAAGGTCGAATGTAATCTCATGTATCGTGTAGATACGACGTATTCTAAGCCTGCCTAATAAACAATAGATAATAGATCAAATAAATCTTAAGACTTCACTTAAAGTTTTAGCTCCAAATATGTCATGCTGCATGCGGCATAAAATTTATCTAACGTGACGTGCTGCCTGCAATGCCAGCAACACTAGCGATAAATCCAAATTTTAATACAATAAAATTATGGCAATAGCACTCCCAAATATAACAATAACGAATCTTGTCATTACATACCGCCAGTTTCTGAAACGTCAATCAAAGAAATCACGTATATGACGTTTCGGAAACTGGCTCACAGGGTTTTATAGTTTAGTTTAGTTTGGTATTACATACACACATATTACATATATACATTACGTGTATGAATTTTATTTCTGTGTTAGATATATAATTAAAAAAACTTTCCTAATTATGTGTAATTTAAAATTGAATCATTTGCATTTATTTTTAATTATTTTTTTTTAATATTGCAAGAATTAATTAACACGGAAGACATATGACTAATGGCTTTTTTTTTAAAGAGTGGAAATCCTCATGGATACCTGTCACTTTCGGGGGAAGTGACGGGTTATGCCGGACTTCTACCGGCTAAAACCACTCGATGACCGCCCTCTGTGCGTATCGGGTGACTGCGGGATCTCCGAAGAATGCACCGCTGTCACCCTTACACCTGCCCGTAGGCTCATCCGCTCAGAAGCCTCCCCCTTCTGATGCCATCATTTTGACGACAGCAGCATGGGGTCACACCATGCTATGCTGCCTCACGTCCCGGGCTGCTTTTTAAGCCAACTGACACCCCGATCAGTTGACTCACAGCCAACCCTCTTTTAGTCGCCTCTTACGACAGGCAGAGGATACCGTAGCCCTATTCGTCGCCCGGTACTAGAGGGCCCATATGACTAATGGCTACAAAAATTAATTAATACAGAAGACGTGGCAGCATGGCCTAAAGGTCTTAATCGACCCTAGAAAGGGGCAAATTAACTTAAAAATAATAATAATAATATGGCACATTGATACCAGTTACAGCAAAATATGTGTAACAATTACACACTTACTGATTTCTACTTTATGAAATCCTTTAAGATATTTACGAAGACGTATATTTGAATTTCTTTGAAGGAATTAATTACAATTTACCTTCAAATGTAACATTATGTCGGGGTCCTTGTAGAATTAAAGGGTTTTCTACAATTAACGTTCTTACTTCTTATATACTTATTATCCCTTTATTTTATACGAATTAAGACCAATTTGCGAAGACTACCGCGAAATGTGGAAAATTAATTTACCAACGACGTGACAGAAATAATGGGAGTGAACGCTTAATGAATGATTTTAAATTAATTTCACAGAATTGAGAAGCCTCTTGCTCGGATTGTTTTATAAATTACTACGTGGGCTTTGTTTGTTCACTCTTTTGAGTTTTTAATTAAGTGTTTACTGGTTTTCTTAATTCTGTTCTAATAACTATATTATCGTCTTTGTGGTCTAGCGGTTCAGTGCCTGACTGCCTGAGGTCCCAGGTTCGGATCCCGGGTAGGGCTACAAAACAAAAATTTTACTTTTTCCAATTTTTGTAATAAAAAAAACGTTGCTCGGGATTGGACATGTGCCCGGTTGGCGATAGGCTGGCCACCTATTACATTGTGGGACTTAGTCTTCGGCTAGTCGTGGGTGCCTGGCTGTACCTCTGCCTACCTTTTCGGGGATATGGGCGTATAGCTCCCGCGATACAACTTAAAAGGTACTATAGTATTCTATACTAGCTGCGCCCCGCGGTTTCACCCGCGTAAGTCCCAATCCCGCGGGAACTCCGGGATAAAAAGTAGCCCTCTATGTTATTCTGGGTCTTCAGCTACCTACATACCAAATTTCATCGTAATCGGCTTTGTAGTTTTTGCGTGAAAGAGTAACAAACATCCATACATCCATACATCCATACATCCATATATACAAACTTTCGCATTTATAATATTAATAGGATTATAAACTAGATGTTGCCCGCGGCGTCACCCTCGAGGTCCCGTAGGAAGATTTTTTCGAAATAAAAACTATCCTATGTGTTAATCCAAGTTACACTCTGTGTGTGTGCCAAATTTCATGAAAATCGGTTCAACTGTTTTTGCGTGAAGGAGTAACAAAGAAACATACAAACTTTAGCATTTATACTTTTAATAGGCTTAGGATAGACAATTACCTGTCAGACTTATGTAACAATAAACATTAAGGTTGGATTTCACCGTCGAATTTAAACGCAATTAAGGGGCCATACACGCTAAAATACGTCAGCAGTTTAATGTTTTTGTCATACAAAGCAATCATGGTTTTTGGTGACAAAAATACACAAGATTAATATGAATATGTTTTATAAGACTAGTGTTTCCAAAACACGATTCATTCATCACGGTAGAAAAAAATAAAAAAGTTAACCCTTTTTTGAAATCAAAACCCAACTGTCTACTTCAATTATGAAAATATCGACACCAGATTTAACATAAACATAGATAAGTACTTTATCTAAAAGACAAGTGTTTCAGTTTTTATACTTTTTTTTAAATTAATATAAGCAAAGTTACGAAAATGTACTTAGAAAACATGAATCTAAATGGGATAGGCGTTGTTTGCCCAAACAAATAAAGTCCCTGATAATGCAATCAGAGCCATAGATGATCTCGGCCCGCACCTCCCGCATCACTCACGATAATAGCCGGGTCCGTGTCGTGTCGCTAAATGTAAATCGCTCTAATTTATATGCGCGATAACGTCGCCGTACTGCTGTTAACTGTAATTATATTGCCGAGCGAGGACGTGCTGATCAAAATGTCTGATTAAAGGCCCGTGATGGAGAGTGAGGCTGAGGAGGTTGGCAACGCACCATTACCTCATTTCGTGTTTCTAGGCGGCGTGAATTTCTTTCCATCATTCCTCCGTATTGTCCTTCCAATGTCATAAAACAAAAAAAATACAATTAAATGCTTAATAAAAAATTTAACATGAGCAACACTACGAAAAAGTACGTAGAAAACAAATGAATGTAAATGGGATAGGCGTTGTTTGCCCAAACAAATAAAGTCCCTGATAATGCAATCAGAGCCATAGATGATCTCGGCCCGCACCTCCCGCATCACTCACGATAATAGCCGGGTCCGTGTCGCGTCGCTAAATGTAAATCGCTCTAATTTATATGCGCGATAACGTCGCCGTACTGCTGTTAACTGTAATTATATTGCCGAGCGAGGACGTGCTGATCAAAATGTCTGATTAAAGGCCCGTGATGGAGAGTGAGAAAAATTTTCGTCAGTCTGTCATGAGCTCATCAAATTTAGAATGAATTTGACGCATCTAATTTCATTTATTCGAGTTTTGAGATACAGAAGTACTTGAAATTATGCGCTTCGGCTATATTCGTGAAAGTTCGGAAATCCGAATATATTTTAAAGATATATCTTTATAGAGTTGTTGTTACAAGAAAATATATCTATATAGAGTTGTTATTACATAATTAATCATTTCGCTTAAATTTAGATAATGACCTAATCCTAATAAAGCCGATTTAAAAATAAAAGTATAAAGTGTAAAAAGAGTAAAAAGTGTAGAGCAGAGTAGGTACTGTACCTATTAATTTAATTGGAAATAAGCCGGTATTAAAGAAATATAATTCTATAATGTTATAACTGAAAGGCTGTAGTAGCATATGGTGGTTCAAGTGTATCCTCTTAATCAATATTATCGATGCGAAATTTTGTATGTTTGTTTTTTTGTTACGCCTGCACGCGAAAACTTCTAAATCAATTTTCATGAAATTTCGAACACACGTAGAAAGTATCATGGATTAACACATAGGATAGTTTTTATCCCAAAAAATGTTCCTGTGGGACTATTAACCACGCGGGCAACAGATAGTTAATAAAATAAATGCGAAAGTTTGTGAGTATGTATGTATTATGTTTGTTACTCTTTAACACTCGAATGTGTGAAGGGATTTGTCTGAAATTTGGAACACAGATAGATTGTAACCTGGATTGACATATAAGCAACGTTTGACCCCGATCGCATAACGGTTTCCTGTAAAAACGCTTGTGAAGCCGCGGGCAACATGTAGCATGTTAATATTATTATTTGCTTAAGTTTCTGAGAATGGGTGGATGTTTGTTAGTTTTTCACGCGCTAACTTCTAAACGGATTTATTCGAAATTTTGCAAAAATGTAGTTTGTACATCAGAATAACACATAGGCTACAATTTATAAAAAAATGTAAATATAAATTAGTAAGGGCCACTTGCACATTCCCGGGTTACATTTGACACTGAGTTAAACTGTCAAATATAAGGTGATTTAACCCGAGTTAGACGTTAACTCAATGTTAAAGACTTAAACCAGGAACGTGCAAGTGGCCCTAAGCGAGCAAAGAGGTGAGTGGAAGCTAATCTTTGTATATTTTTAGACCTCTATTTAGCCTATTTCATTTATCTATCTATTTAATACTCTAGGGTGCAGATATGATGCCAAGTTTTAGGTGGAGAAAAGGCAGGCAAAGGATCTAAAGGCACCTATATCAAAATTAGTACAACCTTCATTTACTTTCATAGCCAGGTAAAATACCTGGCTGATATGAATATGTAAGATAAACAAACAATAATCATACTTTATCACCACAATGGACGCAGTTGTTTCATACATTCTATAGTGTATGTATGTTACATGTTGCACAACTTTGGACACAGGTTCCCTGATTTTTGTCATCCATTTCGCCCGGTTTTGTCGATGCAACTGACGGTATTGTATACAAAATTATGATTCATCGCCTTTGTGGTCTAGCGGTCCAGCGTTGGACTTGACTACTTAAGCCCCGGGTTCAATCTCCGAGTCGGGCAATAAAAAAATTAGAATTGTATTATTTCAATTTTCTAATAAAAATTACGTTGTCCAAGATTGGACATGAGCCCGGTTGGCGATAGGCATGTTACCTATCACATTGTGGGAATTAATGTCTTCGGCTAGTCGTGGGTGCCCTGGTTGTAACTTTGCTTACCCTTTCGGGGATATGGCCGTGACGATACTTTCTAATTTTCACATTTTATTAGATAAATGGTCTTCGTTAATCGATAATCTGCGTTAGATTTTTTAGATTGGTAAATGTATCATGTTTTTTTTAGATTGTACATAACTGATAAATGTATAGTTCATTCTCATGAATCATTTTGGGCCCTATTCACAACAAATAAATGATTTGAATGATAAAGGCATCATTAAACAGTGATATCCCTCAGCGATATTAAATTCGATTGATATGCAAGTCAGGATGCTGGTTATATTGCGCTAGAAGCACATAGAGACAATGCCCCAATGGGCAATCTATTTGAGTAATTATCCGCTAAGGGCCATTGTCGGCCATCTTGTGTTCGTCGAATGAGCCATGTTCAACTAAACGCCTTGTTATGTACTCGCTTTTGGTGATCTTGTACTAGAACCTATTCAGGAACCTATAGATACATAGTGAGCATTTCCAATCAAGAAGCTCGACCGCCTCTAAGCTTCTTTAATGAAGCTTGAATCAATCGCATAATCAATAGAGAGTCGTGAATCCAAACAAAATTATTTAACTTGCAATTACCCGCCAAAAAAATGTATACGTACGAGTACTATGGCGTGATAAAACAGGCAAAATAGTGCGGCATGAATGAATTGGACTTACCGGAAGCCAAAACTCCCAAAAATGTTCAACTCCACATAACACACACTACTAAACTGTCTTATTAGCACCAACAATACACACTACTAAAAATTTAACGTACGCTTCGCTTCGTAACCTGATGATGCTTCAGTTACGAAGGGTTTTTTTATGATATTGAAAGTCAAGAAAGTCAAACAAGCAGACGGATTTACTGATAGATTCGTGCCGCCTAGAGACACCAAATTTGGTAAGGGTGTGTTGCCAACCTGAGGGCGGGATGTTAGGCCTCGAGCAAAAGTAAGTTTACCGGCTACCTTACCCTCCAAACTGGAACACGTCATGACGTTATAGCGGCAGGAATTCCGCAAAGTAACGCCTTTTATCAATTTTCAGAAAGACGTGAATCAGAACACGAAACGCAGTTTAATTATAACACTAGATAAGTTAACAATCTAGAGCGAGCTCACTGCGGCTTATCTGGCGCCAAATGTTTCAAAGGAACTTTTAACGAGTTTAAACTTGGACCGAGTGTAGTGCACCCGCGAGTGTGCCGCTCTACGCCTTCGCTTTAAGATTAATTAAACAATTGCACGATGGCTCCTTGAAAACACTCCATGTCTCGGCCTGTCGTCGCCAACGTTGCCAAATTAAAGCCATAAATCAAATACAGCGACCGGAAACAGCGAAAAGTAACTAAGACTAACCTGAAAGTTCAGAATAAGACTACAATTGCGAGATTAATATTTCCTTCGTCCCGTTGGAATTGAAAAAGAAGTCTTGTTTTATTTTATTCTTAGGTTGGCTGTTATAACAAAATCTTACCAATATTAATGCCAATAGGAGATCGCACAGCGAACGGTTTCCTCTTATTGTGTACGTGATCCGATGGTTCAGGTTTGCAGACAGACTTTAGTATTTTATGTAAACTGAAAGTTTTACAGTTTCTTATGGAAATGAAAATTAAATCATAGTAGCTATAATAGACCGTAAGTGTTGAATTTGTCAAAATCAAATAGGTGGTCTAGCGGTTCAGTTGTTGGACTTAACTGCATGAGGTCCCGGATTCAAATCCCGGGTCGGGCTACGAAAAGAAAATTGGGTTTTTCCAATTTTCTAATAAAAAAAAATGTTGTTCGGGATTGGAAATGTGCTCGGTTGGCGAAAGGCTTGCCATCTATCACATTGTGGGACTTAGTGTCTACGGCTATTCATGGGTGCCCTGGTTGTGCCTCTGCCTACCCTTCGGGGATATGGGCGTGAAGAAACTTTTCAAATAGCTTATTGGGCTTTGGTTTTTTGAAAGGGTCTTCTTGCACTAACTAACAAGACAGTAACTATTAAAATAAGTATAAAATTTAACATTTTACTTTCAAATTCGTTGAATAAAAGTACAATGAGTTAATTAAGAGATAATTATCAACTACATTCGTCATATACGTAACTGATACGTCGATATCTCATTGCTAGGATCCTAGGTCATGAGTGAAAGTTAGCCTGTGTAGGATAACAGATAGATCAAGGTGTAACAGTACAATGATGAGTACTAACGCAATGATTATATGGTACACCTGTAAGGCGTCAAAAAAAAGAAAATTTGTTTTTCCAACTTTCTAATAAAACTTGAGACTCCGTGTCTTCATCTAGTCATGGGTGTCTTGTTTGTGCCCTTGTGTTGGTACTTCGAGAGTATGCGCGTGAAGATATGTTTTCATAGTAAGTCGAAATTTTTTGTTTAAGTTTTATGTATCCTTCCATTCTATTTCCCTCCCAACTCGAAAAAAAACTTGATGTTTTCAACCCCCCACAAAACCTACACATTGTCAATAACATCATCAATTCACCGCCCTATAAATTCACCGATTCCTTATAAGGTAGTAAAATTTTCGAGAAGGTAAAGGGATAAAAGGTAATGTCGGGTTTATTCGAACAGTCGTAATTCGACTTCAATTTATGTGCAAGCGCCTCTGACGCGTTAAAAGATTAGTCGCGACTAGCGTTGCCAGGCGTCCGGATAAACCCGGACACTGTCAGGCTTTTTGGTTGCGTGTCCGGCCAAATAAGAGCGTGTCCGGGCCTGTCCGGCTTTTGTTAGGCTTTATATATTTCATGAAGGACCAAGCGCCAAGCGCAGGCGACTAGAGTCGGATGTCACGTCGGTTGTTCACGCAGGCCGAGGGGTGCCCATACGCCCATATAGCCTTGCCAGGCGTCTGGATAAAGCCGGACACAGTCAGGCTTTTTGGTTGCATGTCCGGCCAAATTAGAGCGTGTCCGGCCTGTCCGGCTTTTGTAAGGCTATTACATTTCATGAACGACGCTTTGGCATTCGACTTCACAAGATTAATAATAATAATAAAAAAAGAGTGTGTGTACTCATGTACGCACGTAAGAAGTTAAACTTCTGTGGCGTAACAATCCAAAAATACCAGATAATAATACAACGCATGCAACAATAATTAAAAATCATAAAATAAAAAAAATCATTAAAAATAAAAAGGTTCGCAACTAGCTTCAGGGTGTTGCTTCTGACTGTCACATTTATCTGTCGGTGTGCGCGCGCATCGTAAAAATTTACTCTCATCATTTTTTCTAATCGCGCCATAAGAAGTATAACTTCAAAAACTTGTTTTTACATACATATTTTCGTAGTACCTAATACTGAGACAAAATGATCAATAATGTAGGGTGTACTGCTTTTCTACACAAATGTCCGGCTAATGGCTGGACTGTCCGGCGTTTTTGGCGACCTGGCAACCCTAGTCGCGACCGACCAGTAAAATACTTCACAGTGAAATCATGATGATGATGTTGATGATGACGATGATGATGTACCTAATGCTTAGACAAAATCCTCAATAATGTAGGGTGTCCGGCTTTACGCAAATGTCCGGCCAACTAGCAAGTTTACTCTCATCATTTTTTCCAATCGCGCCATAAGAAGTATAACTTCAAAAACTTGGTTTTACATACATATTTTTGTTGTACCTAATACTGAGACAAAATGATCAATAACGTAGGGTGTCCGGCTTTTCTAACCAAATGTCCGGTTGCTGGACTGTCCGGATTTTTATGCGACCTGGCAACCCTTGTCGCGACCAACCAGTAAAATACTTCATGAGGTCCACAAAAAGTTACGACACGGAAGTATTCCCATTTTTCCTTTTACAATACGACAGAAGGAATATTTATGGTCACAATTGCGATATGATTCCGTTTTGTACCATTTTCGTTTGGAGATTCTATCGACAAATACTGTACCCATTTTTAATTATTGATGATTATTATTTGGCTTCAATCTTAGGACACGTATGTTTCCAAAGTCTACCGGTTAGTTCTTAGTAATGAACTGTGGTCTAGCGGTTTAGCTTTTTGACTTGACTGCATGAGGTCCCGGGTTTAATACCGGGTCGGGCAGCAAATAATAAAATGGGGTTTCTCCAATTTTCTAATGAAAAAAAATGCTGCTGGATGGATGGATGGATTGGAAATGTGCCCGGTTAGTGATAGGCTTGCCACCTATCACATTGTGGGATCTGGTTGTGCCTCTGCCTACCTTTTCGGGAATATGGGCGTGATGATGGTACTTCTAAGAAAATGGCGGAGACTGACGCAAAGGCGACCGGAATAGGTAAGCTGGTATCAATCTGGCGGAGCATGATAAGCTTCCTTCTACAAAACACTGCAAAAGCACGAACTATTGCGCAAGTAACCTGCGCCGTCTTACGTATTTTTGTCTTACGAATCAGAATCCTGACGCAAGTTTAGAAGTTTTTACACATTCCAAAAAAAGTTCGCAACGCCGCTAAAGAAGTTTTCACTTCAAAATACCTGGTTGGCATATAGTTTGGCTAATAAGAGGGTGTATAAAGTCAACGAAACCTGTTTGTTTTTATAAAAGGAGTAAATGTGGAGGAAGCTAGGCAGTTCTATACTTTGCACTCAATACACTTCCTACCTAAGGTTAACTGGCAGAGATTGTTTTGGAGCAATAAGACCGCTTTTGTACACCTTAGTTAAATACTTTCCCCCGAGTCGACCCGAGCTCCTTTGCAGAATAGACCAACTGCCTTCCTGCCAGACAGCTTGTTAAAGACGAGCATAGGCTTAGCGTTACTAACACCATGACATCTGACTAGATGGCAGACTTTCGCAGCGACTAACCAGGATTGGTATCATCGCCTTACCTATTCCTGACGCCATAACGTCGTGACGTGTTCCGGTATGGAGGGTAAGATAGCCGGTAAAATTACTTTTGCTTGAGGCCTAACATCCAGGCCTCAGTTTGGCGGCGCACCATTACCGCCGTCGGTTACTCTAGGCGGTGTGAATTTCTTACCATCAGGAAATCCGTCTGTTTGTTTGTCTTCCAGTATCATAAAAATTATTTTAAGTAAATGAGTGTGTATTATTTTTATATTAATAAAGTGTCATTCATTCATTCATATTAAGCATTTGATTAGCGTGAAGATGTGTATGTGTTTTCCTATGTATGTATGTGTGATACCGCCTTTTCTACTACATATATCCAATGATTAGGAATAAAGGAAAAGCTCTAACTAAATCATATATTTAAAAATGAATGCCTTGAACAAGGAGCCAAAGTCAGGGCAAACTTTACGAGTATAGAGCAATCCGTAGCGTACTTGGTGCATAGACTTTGTTTCCAACTGATTCCGCTCCCTTCTGCATAGTTCACGAGGCCGAGAATACAAAATCAACTCCAACCACATCCAATCTGAAATTACTAACGAAGTCTTAAGTAGGAACACCGGAAACTTATCTGTCGTTTCCCCCACCAAGTGTAAATGTCGGGTTTTTGTCATTAGCCTAACATAGTCTGTTTACAATGATGACTAGGTACCGATCGCCATCGCCTCTGTGGTCTAGTGGTCCGGGTGTTGGACTTGACTGCATGAGGTCCCGGGTTCAAATCACGGGTCGGCCTGCAAAAAGAAAATTGGATTTTTCCAATTTTCTAATAAAAAAAATTGGTCGGGATTGGAAATGTGCCCGGTTGGCGATAGGCTTGTCACCTATCACATTGTGGGACTTAGTGTCTTCGACTGGTCGTGGGTGTCCTGGTTGTGCCTCTGCCTACCTCTTCGGGGATATGGGCGTGAAGATACTTTTTTTTAAATTAAAGTTTGCCTGACGTGAATTTAATTATACTATTGTATGTCGTATAACTTCAAAATGTACCGATATGAAAACCGATTAAATTTGATTTAATTTCCACACAGCCATCGACTCTCAGCTGTGCCTTAACATGGCGCGCAAGACAGTTACAGTGGCGCTAATGACAGATTAGACAATTGACACTGACAGGTTGCAGATTGAACCTAAAACAAAGCTTGCTACTATCGTGTTTCGGCCTAGAGGGTAGGGTAGATGGTAAATTTACTTAAATAGGAGGCCTGACAAACTGCCTCAAGGTAAGTAACGCACCATCGACGGTTTTGGTGTCTAGCTATCAGAAAATCCATCCCCTTCCTTTTAAAATAAATCTTAACATATCATTGGCCTGGAATCGAGATCACGTTTATCCTTAAATTCATTTTAGTTTATTCAATTAAAAAAAAAAAAACACTTTTTGTTATTATTTAAATTAACAAAACCGAACAACAACTTAACATGTTTTCTATTTCAAATAAATGTATATTGTATATATACATTCTATAACTTGGTTTAAATACTTTATTTAGTAGCAAAATTTAACCGTTCTTATTTAAAGTCCTTCCAGTAAAAGACGGGTTGAACTCCGGTAGTGCCGGCAGAAGTGAAATTTAAATATTAACGTTGTGCATTTTTGATATTTTGGAATGGTTAGGGAATAATTTTGCACGAATTGCTTCAAGTATCAGTACGAAAGTTCTATCATTTATGTGGTAGAATACAATATCAATTTATTGCGCTATCGTACACAAACATGACAACACGAACATTCGCCCAAACGCCCTGCACCTTCTTACGAATTTTCGTGTTACGAAATTTCAAGTCACGTATCCGGATTCGAGTATAGAAGTTTTTACCCATTCCAAGTGCGCAACGCCGCTAAAGAAATTTTCACTACAAAAATGATACACTTATGTCCAGCCGTTAAAAAAACTAAGTAAATGATATATATTTTTTGTTACAAGTATGTAAAACAATCAAAACTTACATTTTTTTATTTCTATACATTAGAATAAAAGTAATAAACAAAAAACAAATAAATATCAAATCAACCAAAAACCATTAGATATACATAATAATCTTTTGAATAAATTTAAGAATAACACGAAATAATGAAACAAGCCAGATGTACGAAACATAGAATATTCTTTATGGGACACGCTTTTGCTATTACTTCGGGGCCAATATCAAAAGACCTGTCGATGTATGAAAGTTTGTTCTTTTTCACACATTCAAAGTTTCAAAAGAGGCTTTGTAGGAGGTCAGGATAATTTGGTAGGCTTTCCGTAGCCATTCTAAGCGCAAGCGTGTGTTTAGCGTCGTTTTGTATTGCATATTGTAACAAATGGGCTATGATAATGTATATCGCAAAAATATTACTTTCAATTGAATATTAAATTTATTAAGAATGAACAGTCTATTGAAACCGGCTTCGAAAAGGAGAGATTAAAGTAAAAGTATCTTCACGCCCATATCCCCGAAGAGGTAGGCAGAGGCACAACTAGGGCACCCACGACTAGCCGAAGATGCTAAGTCTCACAATGTGGGATATGTGCCTTGGCTTATATTAGGCTTGCCACCTATCGCCAACCGGCCACATATCCTATCCTGAGCAACATTTTTTTTATTAGAAAATTGGAAAAACCCAATTTTCTTTTGTTGCCCGACCCGGGATACGAACCTCATGAAGTCAAGTCCAACAACTGAACCGCTAGACCACAGAGGCGATATAAAGATTAAAGTAAAGAAAATAGATTAACGTAATTCTACTATGTTCTTTAAGTATGTTTTTAACGTAATTATTTAACCAATAACAAAATTTTTTTTGAAGTGAAAACTTCTTTAGCGGCGTAGCGCACTTTTTTTTAGAATGGGTAATAACATCTAAACTCGCGTGATCTGATCGAAAACTCGTAAGACGGTGCAAGGCGCTTGCGTGAATGTTCGTGTTGTCATTTTTGTGTACGATAGCGCAATAAATGAATATTATATTCTACCACATAAATTATAGTACTTTCATACTGATAATTAATAATAATAATTAAAAATAATTAAAGCAAATTATTTCCTAACCATTCCGAAATATCAAAAATGCACAACGCTAATATTCAAGTTTTCACTTCTGCCGGCACTCCCGGAGTGCAGCCCGTCGTTTTCTTTTTTGGTTTTTAGGGAAGTTGGGGTACGTTTTAACATCTGACAAGTGGTTTTTAAGTTGTGCTTATGGTCTAAGATCCGAACTGCACCGAGCTGATAATAGGATAAAACATATTTTATACTATACTAGCCGACCAGCGAACTTCGTCTCGCTTGACATTAATAAATTCTACCAGTTTGTATGGATTAAAAAAGTTTTTCTTATTATCAATGCATTTTTTCCGTTTTATCTTTACAAGAACCTTCTGCTAACAATAGGTGACGCAACAAAAACGAATTAACAATAATTAATTGGTCTTTCCGTTCAGGCGAGATGACCACGGGAAAGGAGGATTTATATTTATATACTAGCTGTGCCCGTGACTTCGTCAGCGTGGAATATTTTGCGCGCGTTACTTTGGGTATCATTTAAAAGATAGACATATACTGTTGCGGACATTTTTTAGATCATTTTAAGAGGAATTATTCTTTCATACATGCAACGGAAGCCCTCAAGCATGAATAGTTTTCCCCGTTTTTTTTAACATTTTCCGTTATTTCTTCGCTCCTAATAGTTACAGTGTGATGTTAAAAAGCCTAAAGCCTTCCTCGATAAATAGTCTATTCAAAACAAAAATAATTTTCCAATTCGAACCAGTAGTTCCTGAGATTAGCGCGTTCAAACAAACAAACTCGTCGGCTTTATATATTAGTAAGTATATATATAACTTATATAAAGATATAACCAGATAGATATAACCTATATAAACATAACCTACATATTGAGCTAAAATTCGTTGGTTAAAACCACCTCGTTGGTGGAGTGGCTAGCGTACACGCCTAACTATATCGACCGACCGCTAGGCTCGGGTTCGATTCCCGACGGTGAGGGGATTGGTGTGATGATCATTTAGATGTCTGCATTTCCGGGTCTGGTTGTTTATTAAATATATTCTGGTATCTATTTAAGTATTTCTATGTATTGGTATTGTTGACTGACACCCATAACACAAGCATATAATTTGCTTACTTTGGGGTTAGATTCAATTCGTGTGACTTGTCCAGGGATATTTATTATTTATTGGTTGGAATAAAGAAATCTTGGACAAAATAATGACATTTCACAATATTAAGATAATAAGAAAATTATGTCCTTACCGAAGTATAAGACTTATAAAATGTGTTGAAGTTCGGTTATTATTATTTACCGTGGTTGAAAATTACAAACAAGTTTGATGTTGCCAGTTAATTTTACTTGATTGGATTAAAGAAAAAAAAACACTAAGTCTGTTACTTTTTTCTTTGAAGTCTGTTATATTGCAAACACTTTGACAAAGGATTGTCTACAAGAGAAAAGAGCAAATTTTTCAGACAACAATTTTTAAAATACTAAATTTAGTATAAAACTAGCTGCCCCAGCAAACTTCGTCCCGCCAACACCCGGATAAAAACTATCCTATCTTTTAAGATGGAAAAACCTACAGATATATGAGAAATTTTATCGAAATCGGTTCAGTAGTTTTGGAGTTTATTGGCAACATACATCGTGACACAATATTTTTATATATATATTATAAAATATGCTCATTTTATTATCAACTCCTTGGAGGTCGATGTAAGATGGGGTCTTCTACTATTAATATAGTATAATATGTCACGATCTTGTACAGCTACATACAGGTATACTCGTACTAAAAATTAATAACATTATTATCACTTTCATAACTTGGATAATGGTAAAATTTATATAAGACTGTCTCAAAATCACTAGCTACTTTTAAAAAAAATGTTGCCAATTAAAAAAAATTAAAGTTAAAAAAATAAAGTCAGCTTTTTTAAGTAAAACAAAAGTATCTTCACGCCCATATCCCCGAAGAGGCAGAGGCACAACCAGAGATTTCCTTGTGATAATGAAGTCACACCGCCTAGACGAACTACAAAAGGTGGTAATGGTGCGTTGCCAACCTGAAAACGGAATTTTTGCTTTAGAGCAAATGTAATTTTATCGGCTACCTTATCTCCGAACCGGAACATGTTAACGTTGCTGACGTTACGGCGGCAGGAGTAGGCCAAGCGGTGTGTACCTATCCGTCGTCGTTGCGAAACTCTACCACATTTTAGGAGCTACCTGGTAGGAAGGTAGATGGTCTAATCTACAAAGGAGCCCGGACAAACACGGTGGAAACTAGTTATTAACCGTCCTGTGTACAAAGCACATTTAGCTAACGAGTAGTTAAGGTTAGTTGAGCTAATGTCTTTAACAGTATGAAAGTTTATACTAACGAAACGTTAAGCTTCCAAATCGTTCGGAATAACTTTCTTTTGTAGAACTTCTAGATAACAGTAGTTGAAACTTTCAATTAAAATAATTTCGGGCAAGTCCCTGTTACAAATTGAGAGGTATAGGGTCCCAAGTTATTATTAACTCTATGGAAACTTTAGAAAGTGACTTCGCAAATAACTTTGGAGCGTATAAGTGATGGTTTAATTTCACTCGTATATTGGTCGCCGTATTCAAACTTCTGTTAGAGTTATAAATCTTTTGATAGAAATTGTTGGTGGAATTTTACTGTACAGCTTAAACTTAGGACTTCGCACATCTGTGTTACTATTACACTTTGGTTTCAATTGAAAATACTATCTTTATTTGCCCAGTTTTGATAAAACATAGTTCGAATAGACAGAAGGATACTTCACAATTTTAATCTCGCGATCGACGTTGTACACTACCCGCCGTAACCAGTTCAAATTTAACTTAACTCAAATTTAACTTAGCGGAAGGTAGGGAACAACATTATTGAACAATAAGAGGGACCTTACATTTGCAAACATAATACACCTACATTATAATAAACAATGTACATTGTAATAATACTAATAGGATCTGATAGATGTATTAGTGTAAGATGGATCAAATTTAAAATACTTAGGGCCACTTGCACGTTCCTGGGTTAAGAACGTAACACTGAGTTAGCGTCTAACTAGAGTTAATTCACCTTATATTTGACAGTTTAACTAAATATTAAACGTAACTCAGGAATGTGCAAGTGGCCCTTAATGTAGTTTTAATACTGTATTTATTATGGCCAAGGTCTAATAAAGATTATTATTATTATTTAAAGTTATACTAGTTGCTATCCAGTGATCGAAATTGACCATAATAAATTTTAATTATTAGTTGTTCAACATCAATTATTAAAATATAATGTTCAAGGATTATTAGAAACTTTTTTTTTAATTAATTGCTATTTTTTTAATAAGAACGCCATCTTCATTTATCAAGACCAACTACACAGTTTCCGAACATTATTTAAGTAGTTAGCGTGCCATCTGTGATTTTTATCGTTATCAATATTCTTGTTTGTGCATGTCAAATGCATGGTATTATGAGTAATGTTTTATCTTTATTATTATACTAGCTGCGCCCCGCGGTTTCACCCGCGTAAGTCCCAATCCCGCGGGAACTCCGGGGTAAAAAGTAGCCTATATGTTATTCTGGGTCTTCAGCTACCTACATACCAAATTTCATCGTAATCGGCTTTGTAGTTTTTGCGTGAAAGAGTAACAAACATCCATACATCAATACATACAAACTTTCGCATTTATAATATTAATAGGATTTGTCAGTTTATTTGTCATGTCGCCATGGACAGTAGAGTTGTGTTAAGGAATTGTTCGGATTGTTATTCCTTTTTTTTCTTTCTCCAGTCATAATGATATTATGTAGGTACTCGCAACTACCGTGCTCCAGCTTTTAGGGTAGGGTAACAGGTAAACTTTTTTAAGCAAAAGTCTTCATCCCCTAATATATGTTGGCGTAGGCACAACTAAGGCACCCACAATTAGCCGAAGATACTAAGTCCCACAATGTGATACGTGGCAAGCCTATCGCCAACCAGGCACATATCCAATCCCGGGCAACCTTACTCTTATAAGATAATTACAAATACGCACATTTTCCCTTTTTCCCCGAGAAAAATCCTGACCTGAAAGACCTGGGTCGCAAGAAGTCAACTCCGACCCTGGACCGCTAGACCATAGAAAAGATTAAAGAAAATTAAGAAATAATTAAAGTTCGGATTCGTTTTTGTAGTCATAAAATAAAAAAAAATCTAGTAAAAAAAATGTTGTTCGGGATTGGAAATGTGCCAGGTTGGCGATAGGCTTGCCACCTATCACATTGTGGGACTTAGTGTCTTCGGTTAGTCGTGGGTGCCTTGGTTGTGCCTCTGCCTACCTCTTCGGGGATATGGGCGTGTAGATACTTTTTTTTAGTCCTATAATACATATAAACGAAATTAAAAATGTGTACAAAAGTTGAGGTAGCCGAGCGATAACTAGCATACAGCAATTAACTCCGCCCGTGTCCCTCTCGACGTTTTTGTGGCCCTCGACGACGCGCTCAATAAAATTGTATACTGCAAACTTTGTTTACAGCGCTGCATTCTATTTTGGTAATTTTAACCCTTTGCTCTAATTTTATTATTTAAACATAATTCCAGTTTGACCTACTTTTATAAGGAAACAACGCCATATTAAGAAATCAAATAAATTCCATTATAACAAGAAACACCACTTGTCTATACACCCTGACTTTTTAATCACCATCCAAATTTTAATATGTTGATCTTAAGTGAAAATAATTAAATACGTGTTTTTTTCTTTTAGTATCCCTCAATACTAAAATATTAAGATATGGCATCGCAAAGTCGTCTACAAAGTTTTGATGTTTATGGGCAGCGCGCGCTCCGTACCTACGCGCTGAGTGCTCTGACATGCTAGATAGCTACCTGCTAGATACCTATTTTTTTTTCATAAATGTACTTATTTATAGATACTTTATGCCTAGAAAAAATTTGGATGGTTATAAAAAAAATCTTGCTGTATATATTAATAAGTGATGCAAAAACTTTGGACCCCTTTTTACGAAAATCGCGACGACGCAGGAGCATGAAATTTGGTACACTTATAGTTTAAGTGTAGGAGGAGCAAACAAATATATTGATGATAACGATAAAAGATCACAGATGGCTCACTAAAAAGTTTGGAAACAAAGTAGTATCTCGTAGTAGGTCTTGAGAAATGAAGATGGCGTTCTTATCAACAAGATATCAAATTTTTTTTATGGTCGAATTTCGACTAACGGGCGACTACTATTTTTGATAATTTTAACCCTTTGCTTCAATTTTATTATTTAAACATAATTCTAGTTTGACCCACTTTCAAAAGGAAACAACGCCACATTAAGAAATCAAATAAATTCCATTTTAACAAGAAACAACGCTTATCTTAATTAACTGCCAATTCAAACATTTAAAAGATTTGTTATCGTAAGTTTGGTATTCGTTACCTTAGAGATGTTTGATTTTTTTTTTAAATACTCTCTATCCTACGTTATCTGAAAGATCTTGACACGTGGCTGCAAATCCTGCCAAGTTCAGAGACATGAAGCGTCGTGTGTAAATATTACACGATCAATTTCGTTCGACTTTCGATCCATATATCTTATGAAATATAAAAAAAAGTATCTTCACGCCCATATCCCCTAAGAGGTAGGCAGAGGCTCAACCAGGACACCCACGACTAGCCGAAGATATTAAGTCCCACAATGTGATAGGTGACAAGCCTATCGCCAATCGGGCACATATCCTATCCCGAGTAACATTGTTTTTATTAGAAAATTGGAAAAACCCAATTTTTTTTGTTGCCCAACCCGGGATTCGAACCCGGGACCTCATGCAGTAAAGTCCAACAACTGAACCGCTAGACCACAGAGGCGATCTTATGAAATATAATATATATATATCGATTATCTAGATATAAACTTGCATTCTATCCTAATGTGTCTTTATATACTCTTGTTATTGTTTTTAATCTTGTTTTTTTTGTAAATCATAATTGATTCGTGTAAATATTTCACTGCGTAGCATTGCGTGTCTGGATGTGTGCTAATAAAAAAATCAAAAATTTTATGTCAAAAATCGCAAGTATGAACGAGTGAGAAAATAAGCAATAATGGCCCGGGCTCCTTTGTAGAGTAGACCATCTGCCTTCCTTGCCAGGCAGCTCGTTAAAGGCGAGCATAGGCTTACTATCACTAACACCGTGACATCCGACTAGGTGGTAGAGTTTGGCAGCGACTCGCCGGGATTGGTACCACCGCCTTACCTATTCCTGCCGCCATAACGTCATGACGTGTTTCGGTTCGGTGGCGTGAATTTCTTACCAACAGGAAATCCGTCTGCTTGTTTGCCTTCCTATAACATAAAAAAAACCTTCATACCAAAAAAAAATATTATGATCCCCACAACATTACATTTTGCAGTTATTTAACGAATTTTAATTTGCTTATTGTTTATAGCATAATTATATATTATATTTTATATGTAATTTAATAACATATTTTGAAAAAAGAATCATAGCATCAATATAAGCAATAAAATGATTAAAGTCAGTTTTTGTCAGATTATAGCGCAAAATTTTTAAGTACTGTGCATTACATTTTTCTATTGGATTCCTGAGAGAGTATCCAAAGTTATTGTTGGTGTTTTAAAGCGGGGTAGAATCAATATGCCTCATACTATAGGGAAAGCTCAGCGGATTAGCAAGTTAAAGTGGATATGGGTATTGGATAGGCCGTAGTTTTCGCTTGATCTAAATTTTATTGTTCGCTCTCGTACTGCTCTTTGTATAGTTAGCATTCAGACGGCTTTTGTTATTTCTACATCGATAATTCATAAATCACACACCCATAAAGATTTCTTCCTTGTTTTGATTTTTTTTATGATATTGGAAGGCAAACAAGAATACGGATTTCCTGATGGAAAGAAATTAATAGGTAATGGTGCGTTGCCAACCTGAGGCCGGTATGTTAGGCCTCGAGCAAAAGTAAGCTTAGCGGCTACCTTACCCTCCGAACCGGAACGCGTCATGACGTTATGGCGGCAGGAATAGGTAAGGCGGTGGTACCAATCCGGGTGAGTCTCTGCGAAACTCTACCACCTAGTCAGATGTCACAGTGTCAATGACGGTAAGCCTATGTTCGCCTTTTACGAGCTGCCTGGCAGGAAGGCTGATGGTCTATTCTGCAAAGGAGCCCGGAACAACAAGGGGGAATATTATTGCTTTAATAAATAAATTCGTTTGTGTATGTACTTGAGCAAATCATTAGGGAATATTAAAAGTGCTACACATGTATTGTTGTTATAGTATTTATTTGAAGTGTAATTTTTTTAATAATTTAGTTAATCATTCAAAATATCCGGCCACAATTTATACATAATCCTACAAAGGTGGATTGAAAAGTACTTGGCCTAACACAGATCCATTCAATTCTAAAATTCAAATCAAAGCCACGTTATTTACTTCAGTTAATTGAGTAAAGTTCCAAATGTGTGTAATAATTAGTTGTGATTTTTGACGTGACAACGTCTTAAATTAGGTTGTGGCTCGGAGTTACGCTTGAAAAAGTGTAACGCCCGCTCACGTCTGTTACGATGAGTCACCGAACGAGAGAGAGGCTTGCCGGACCGGCGATTTGTGCATTTTGTGGATTTATGCATTTTTTATTTTCATTCAATTCCTTGTTCCTATTGTGCAGCTTAATAATATTCATATCAATAAATATTCTACCGAGAAAAAGGCGTTGTCACGTAAAATCTTCGCCCGTAAAACCGACTTTACAGGCAACAATTTTATACTTTTTTAACAAAGCAATCGTACATACTTTTTACAATAGAGCAAATTAAGCAGAGTGCTGTTTACCTCCATAAAAATATCACCGAAAGCCAACAATAAAGATATGGTCTAGGAGGTCATGGTCTAAGGGGATTCTGCTTTGTTGTATTCATCTGTCAAAAAATAGATAGCAGAATTGAAATGTGGCAGAGAGAGTGTGAAACATGTACCCCAATCTGGATGGCCTTGGACGTCCACTTCTGACAAAAATATTAAAAAAGTACATGATTTATTTATGGGAGACCGCAAATTAAAAATTAGAGAGATAGCCAAGATTATGGGTATCTCTAATAATAACATAAACATTTTCAAGGTCAATTTCAGAAATACTACAACTAATCTCTATTTTTTTATGTCAGAGCACAAGGTTCTCCTGATGGTAAGAGATAACAGTGGCTTATAGAAACCATAGATATTTTACGTGCATCGCTGTCCTGTGACCGGAATGTTGGACAAGTCGACCGACTACCATAATCTCCGGGCCGGTGGATACCTACCTGGGCACGGTTCTGAACAGCACTCTACCACCAGTGATCTTGTTGTAATTAACTGTATTTTAACCTGTGCTTGCCTTTTACGAGTGCCTGTTAAAGAGGCAGATAGTCTACTCTTCTCGGCGAAGCGGGACCAACACGGAAAAAAGTAGCTGGTATAGTGCGGTGCTGCATCGTGGAATGATTTTTACAATTACCTGCCGTCATAACTTCTGTACTAACCATTGTCGTGTTCCGCAATGGAGGGCAAAATAGCCTGTAGATTTGTCATGACTTCAAATACTGACTATAAGATAGCGACTTACGTCAACTGCTCTAAACAGGAAAGCTTTCTGCTTTAACTATCTTTCTTTAGATTTTGGCCTTCACGTTAGTATTTTGCCATTAGTCAAGAAAAATTTTTATCAAATTTTATATCAATTTTAATTAGTCATCAGTCATAAGTCATCAATAAGTCATGTCAGGCTCTTGGGTAAAGCAGTGGCCTCATTACTCAAGCTCATGTAATGAGATTTGGCGGCAACGAGGAAATACACGATACGCTAATTTCTTCATGATTATTTCATTTGTGCACTTTCACTGAACAAAATTGTACAAAATGCCACCAAAATTAACTAATTTCACGCAATATCAACACGAAATTCAATAATTATGAAAAAACTTCGACCATCTTTTCTCTCGATGGCGGCAAAACTCTTTAGCTATCTTTCAGATTAAAATGCGTTTGAATTTAGAACCTCCTGTTTTGGAAGTAGGTTGAAAATAAATTTAGGATTGACAGTAATAGGTTTTTTCGGTACTCATATAGCCTAATTTTTATAGGTCAGATAGGCTGTGGTCGAATTCATTACCTTATGGGATTATATGGTGTGGGTAGGGGTCTCCGGGAGGGGCGGGCCCTGGCGACAGCGTGAGGGGGGTCGGAATGTAATAACTGTAGAGTAGTGATATTGCGGTTTCTAACTTTTATGATCAAACGTGGACTTGTTATAATAAAAACATATTGAAAATGTAATAGTTTCACCGAATTACGTTCAGCCAATTGAAAATTTTATTGGTATGAAGTTGTTTGAAAGTGATTGATTATATTCTCCCTCGTTCACACATGCGATTTTTGCAATAATATTTTTATTTATCGCCTCTGTGGTCTAGCGGTTCAGTTGTTGGACTCGACTGCCTGAGGTCCCGGGTTCGAATCCCGGGTCGGGCAACAAAAAGGAAATTGGGTTTTCCCAGTTTTCTAATTAAAAAAAACGTTGCTTGGCATTGGATAACATGTGCCCGGTTGGCGATAGGCTTGCCACCTATCACATTGTGGGACTTAGTGTCTTCGGCTAGTCGCGAGTGTTTGGTTGTGCCTCTGCCTACCTCTTCGGGGATATGGGCGTGAAGATACTTTTATTTTTTATTTATTAACACAATAGAGACATGCGGGGGTATGTCAAGCCAAGTATAAAGGAAAGAACTGACAATGCAACGCTGTCAAGATAATTACACGAACGATGTCAAATCAATTATGATTTACAAAAAAAAAACTAGATTAACAATGACAAGAGTGTACAAACACACATTAGTATAGAATGCAAGTTTATTTCTAAATAATCGATATACATCTTGAGAGATATGAATTAAAAGAAGTAGGTACGAAATTGTTTGTGTAATATTTACACACGACGCTTCATTTCTCTGAACTTGGCAGGATATGCTGCCACGTGTCAATATCTTACAGATAACCCAGGCTAGAGGGTTAGAGAGTTATTCAAATAAAGATAAAAACACCCTGACATCCTACTAGGTGGTAGAGTTTCGCAGCGACTCGCCCGGATTGGTTACCTTACATATTCCTGCCACCACAACGTCCAATACTGACGTGTTGAAGTATTCCAGTTCGGAGGGTAAGGTAGCCGGTAAACTTACTTTTGCTCGAGGCCTAACATCCCGGCCTCAGGTTGGCAACGCACCATTACCACCTTTGGTGTCTCTAGGCGGCGTGAATTTCATACTATCAGGAAATCCGTCTGTTTGTTTGCCTTTCATTATCATAAAAAAAATCGTTTTACTTTTAAATTGCCAGTTAACTAAGATAAGTGTTGTTTCTTGTTATAATGGAATTTATTTGTTTTCTTAATGTGACGTTGTTTCCTGATAAAAGTAGGTTAAACTGAAATTATGTTTAAATAATAAAATTAAAGCAAAGGGTTGAAATTATTAAAACTTGTGGTCGCCCATAAAAAAATTTAATATCTTGTTGATAGTAACGCCATCTTTATTTCTTAAGACCTACTACTTTATTTCCAAACTTTTAGTGCGCCATCTGTGATCATTTATCGTTATTATCAATATACTTGTATGTGTGTGTCAAATGCATGGTAGTGCTGGTAATGTTTTATTTATTGATTTAATGTACTTTATACGCATTATTATGGAAAAATATTGGCGTTCTGCACTTCTCCTATACATAAACTATAACTGTGCCAAACTTTGTGCTCCTGCTTTCCCGCAATTTTCGTAAAAAAGGGTCCAAAGTTGTGGCATCACGTATTAATATATAGATAAGTGGTGTTCCTTGTTATAATGGAATTTATTTGTTTTCTTAATGTGGCGTTGTTTCCTTATAAAAGTAGGTCAAACTGGAATTATGTTTAAATAATAAGATTAAAGCAAAGGGTTAAAATTACCAAAATAGAATGCAGCGCTGTAAACAAAGTTTGCAGTATACAATTTTATTGTGCGCGTCGTCGAGGGCCACAAAAACGTCGAGAGGGACACGGGCGGAGTTAATTGCTGTATGCTAGTTATCGCTCGGCTACCTCAACTTTTATACACATTTTTAATTTCGTGTCTATGTATTATAGGACTACAAAAACAAATACGAAGTTTAGTTTAGTTTTCTTAACCAGATTGCATCATTTATATCGTCAAAAAAATACACACATACATCTTTGTGCGCCGTTTGTATGTATATATTATACTAGCTGTCCCGGCGAACTTCGTTCCACCCGCTCCGTTTGTATGGAAAAATTTTAAATGTTGGTTTTCCTAGTTTCCTCCCAGTTTTTACTTATTTCTTACCTTTTAAACCTTCAATGGACTTCTAGAAATAATTTTAAACCAATAGGAGCTAAATCTGTCCAGCCGTTCTCGAGTTTTAGCGAGATTAACGAACAGCAATTGATTTTTATATTTATAGATTGTTGTGCCTTGGTTACAACACAGAATTGTTTAGATATAAATAACGTCATTACTTAGAAAATAAAACAAAAGAAAGAAATGCATTCTCATTTTTCATAAAAAGTTTGGATCTTTAACACAAAATAATCTAACATTCGTCTTGAATTAAATGTATCATCATAATATTAATACGTGAAGCAAAAGCTTTGGACTCCTGGCGTATTAAGTTATAACGTTTGGAAATAAAGTAGTTAGTCTTTATAAATGAAGATGGCGTTCTAATCAAAAAGATCAAAAGGAAAAACAGAACCTTAATAATATTTGAACATTATATATTAATAATTTATGTTAATTGATTAAAAAATAAAATTTATTATGGTCAATTTCGATCACTTGACGACCACTAGTATAACTTTAAAACAGTTTTAAAGTAGACAGCCTATCCTATAGGACTTCTGCCTATTTGAATTAGATTTTATCAAAACTGGGCAAATAGAGATAGAAATTTCGAATTGAAAGCAAAGTGTAAAAGTAGCACAGATGTGTGAAGTCCGAAGCTTAAGCTGTACAGTAAAATTCCACCAACAATTTCTATCAAAAGACTTATAACTCTAACAGAAGTTTGAATACGGCGACCAATATACGAGTGAAATTAAACCATCATTTATACGCTCCAAAGTTATTTGCGAAGTCACTTTCTAAAGTTTCCATAGAGTTAATAATAACTTGGGACCCTATACCTCTCAATTTGTAACAGGGACTTGCCCGAAATTATTTTAATTGAAAGTTTCAACTACTGTTATCTGGAAGTTCTACGAAAGAAAGTTATTCCGAACGATTTGGAAGCTTAACGTTTTGTTAGTTTAAACTTTCACGCTGTTAGACATTAGCACAACTAACTTTAACTACTCATTAGCTATTTTTATGATATTGGAAGGCAAACAAGCAGACTTATTTCCTGATGGTAAGCAGTTAACGCCGCCTAGACACCAAAGGTGGTAATGGTGCGTTGCCAACCTGAGGCTGGGATGTTAGGTCTCGAGCATAAGTAAGTTTACTGGCTACTTTACCCTCCAAACCGGAACACGTCAACGGCCAGCATTGAACGTTATGGCGTCAGGAATAGGTAAGGCGGTGGTACAAATCCGGGCAAGTCGCTGCAAAACTCTGCCATCTAGTAGGATGTCACGGTGTTAGTGACGGTAAGCCTATGCTCGCCTTTTACGAGATGCCTGGCAGGAAGGCAGATGGTCTATTCTGCACAGGAGCCCGGACCAATTACTGTTATCTGGAAGTTCTACGAAAGAAAGTTATTCCGAACGATTTGAAAGCTTAACGTTTCGTTAGTTTAAACTTTCATACTGTTAAAGGCATTAGCTCAACTAACCTTAACTACTCATTACCTTAATATGCTTTGTATAAAAGATGGTTAATAATAAGTTTTCCCCGTGTCGGTCCGGGCTCCTTTGTAGAATAGACCATACCTTCCTACCGGGCAGCTCGTAAAAGGCGAGCATAGGTTAACCGTCACTAATACCGATTGGTAATACTGCCTCATCTATTTCTGCTGTCACTTCAGCGCTTGCCGTTAACGTACTCCGGTTCGGAGGATAAGGTAGCCGATAAACTTACTTCTGTTTGAGGAATAACATCCCGTCCTCAGGTTGGTTATACACTACCAATACCCTTAGTGTCTCTAGGCGGCGTGAATTTCTTAGCATCAGGATATCCGTCTGCTTGTTGGCCATCCAGTATCATAAATATTATAACGAAATCCCCATAAATGGCGAAAACGAAAGGACCCATATCGCAAAGGTGGGGCCAAAGTCTTTAATAGTCATAAGACTATATCATTGAAATCCTATAGACATTTGCTCGACCTTTGTAAGAGATGCTAAGGCGGGTGCTGGCTCTGACTGGATCAATTGTAGGACGATTAGGGTAACTACCTTAACTCCAAGAGCTTCCTAAAATGGGATTTGTAACACTTGGTATTTTTTTTTTGCTTAATCATTACTTAGTGTTAGTTAAAAGGTTGGTTCAGATAAGATTTTTTAGTCATATTTTTAATTTATTTTATCTTTACGTCCATATCCCCGAAGGGGTAGGCAGAGGCACAACCAGAGCACCCATGACTAGCAAAAAACACTTAATCCCATAATGTGACAGATGGCAAACCTATCGCCAAAACCTATATCATATCCGATCCCGAGAAACATTTTTTTTGGTTACAGAATTGGTAAAACCAAATTTTATTTTTGTTGCTTGACCCGGGAATCGAACCCGGGACCTCATGAAGTCAAGCCAACATCTGAACCACTAAAGTTCATAAAACTTCAGAAAAAATTATTCTACCTTCAATTCCGGCATTAACTTTACTTATTCAGGTCCCGGGTTCGATACCTGGGTCGGGCAGCAAAGAAATTTAAAATGAGTATTTCCAATTTTCCATTATAAGTAACGTTGCCCGGGACTGGATATGTGCTCGGTTCGCAAGAAACTTGCCACCTACCACATTAAGGGACTTAGTGTCTCCAGCTAGTCGTGGGTGCCTTGGTTGTGCTTCTGCATACCTCTGCGGAGAATGGGCGTGCAGACACTTTACTTTAACTTTCAATTCAATTTACAAGAGTAATGATCCAAAGATAGCCTGAAAATCTATGGTCAAAACTCCCTTCTCATCATTCAGTTCTTTTCTATTATAAGACACAATATTTCGTAAAATATTCATAAGGGCAAAAGAAAAACAAAAGAGAGAATTCGCGTTTAAACAATAAGCGTGTATAATTACTTTAGGTCGGCTCTTTCATTCAAGTTTTATAATTTTTAAGGCATTTTAATTAAAAACGACATTGTCTGAGGAAAGCAGATTATGATGAACAGCTGGACATAGATATAACAGTTGAAACGATTAGAAAGAATATTTCCTTTGTGTTTAAGGGTTGCCAACTATAGCAAAGTTAGTTAAAAAAATATTTAACTCATTTACTAAAAAAATATTGCCTCTGTGGTCTAGCGGTCTAGGTGTTGGACTTGAATTCACACACACGCTTTTGTAGACATTACCAACATGAGATTAGTGTTATTTAGTCTTTAGTGTCAGTGTATAGTGGTCAAGTACCAATCACAACTGTTACATGGAAGATTTTTTTGTGTGGTTGAAACTGCGTGGACTTGGTGCCATTGGGTGCATATAGCATTTTATTCTGCATTCTCAAACGTTTTTTGTTTAAACGTTTATTTCTTAAGGCAAAGACTGTACAGTAACGAAAATTCTAATCTCCAAAAGAAACATAAGAGTGACAAGAACTGGCGTTTTGCTGGTGAATTAGCAAGGTACTAAACTACCTAACTAACTAACCGTTTACGGTTGGCGAAAAAATGTAATAACTAATAAGTCAATTTTATTTTTTACTAAAAAAACTAATATGTGGCATTGGGATTCCAAGTTTAAAAAAAAGATCATATTAAGTTGGCGTTGTTAACTGCAGCATTAAGAATTTATACTATTGGTCGTCGGCACTTGGTGAAATTCATCTAGTTCATGTACTTTTCCACAATAATGTAATTGTTATTAAGTGCGTAAAGTAGTATTTAATAATTATAATTATTAGTAAGTGCTGCAAGGAAAGCTCCATGAAATGTACTCCTGAAACGATTATACTAATCGCCTCAATGATCAAAGCTCCTCACAAAGAGTCTAGTTTGATCAGAAGCTTTGGGCGACGACCGGCACTTATATGATTGGTTATAGATGTTTGTATTTCTGGGCCAGATTGTTATTAAATTTATTTTAGTATCTATTATTTATTTTGAACCAATTTCCAAAAAGAAAGACGTTATATGTTCGACTCCTATAAATATTTTTTTATAAATATTAATCGATTTCTCTTTTATTTCTGAATCAAATTAAAATTTTTTTTGTTGTTTGAAAAAGCGCACTTTTAAGGTTCTTACATTGAAATCCATAATTCATAATAGAATCCTAGTGAAATACAGAAAAATAGTATTTTTTACATAATTAGACGGCTTACTTATGAAATTATTGTGCATGTTTTACTTTTACTTTTACTTTTACTGTAATCGTAAGATTATAAACAGCGTTAGTTTATAATCTATCTCGTGAGGTTGTGTGGTCTCGAACAATTGTAAGCTTTAAAATATTTACATTTTAACGTATTATTCGATAGTTTATAATTTATTACATAATAATTGTATTTTTAATCTTACAGTGTGACAACCATATAACAACCTCATTTACCCACAGTTATTTATTTAAACAAAACTAAAACTATTTCATTAAGTAAAATTTAGCCGAACTATTAAATATCGATTATTTTTATTATAATATTATAATTGTGTCCGACAGTAATAAAAGTAGATAGCCCTTAAATGGGCCGTGTTCACAAAGTGCCAACCCTAATGCTTTAGATAATTCTGTCCTACTGACAGCTCCGGTAAATTGTTTTTTCAATTCGAATCAAGTTTTATTTAATTCGTGCTTCTTTGTATTTCGAAGGCTTAGACAAATTTTGTAAAGAGGTAAACTTTTAAATGAGTGTTAATCTGCCAGGATAAATAAATAAATTAATATCCCTGGACTAGTTACACTAATTGAATCTAACCTCAAGGTAAGCATATTACATGCTTGTGTTATGGGTGTTAGTCAACGATACTAATACGTAGAAATACTTAAATACATACAAGAACAAATTTAATAAGCAACTAGACCCGGAAATGCAGACATATAAATGTTCATCACACAAATGCCTGCCCCCGTCGGGAATCGAACCCGAGCCTCGCGGTTGGTCGTTGAATTTAGA
>NJDD01001003.1:9398-43474 GCA_002245505.1 Calephelis nemesis | reverse complement strand
CCGGATTGGTTACCAATTCCTGCCGCCATAACTTCAGGTTCAGAGGATAAGGTAGTTGGTAAACTTACTTGTGTTTCTTACCATCAAGAAATCCGTCTGCTTGTTTGCCTTCTGATATCATAATCAATAATTAAAACGATTATACAACTTAACGTATCGTGAACGTAACATGCAACGGAAAATATTTATTAGCGGAACATGTGTGTTAAAAAGATTTTACAAAATTATTTAGGCGTTTTCACATACCTACCAGCTTGCGATGTGTAAATATTTTAATAGCTATTTATAAAAGTTAAATGCTTAATTACGTTATTTTCTTTTAGTATTCATTACAAGATTAATTATTAATCGCAAACTATTTAATAAAACAAATTTAACCCTAGCTTCCATAAACTAACATCGTTTTAAAATTTTCATCCAATTACTAATATTTTATTATAATTATGAAGGTCTGCAAAAAAAATTGGCATAATATGCTTTCTCTAAAAGCAAGTCAAATACCTTCTTTCATTTTTTTTTAATTTTTTTATTTAAGTGATTTAGGATTTTCAGAACTTGTTTGTAAATATGAATGGATATGCAATACACATTATTTTTATTAATAGTTTTTGATCAGCCACGTGTAGTTTTAAACTACGTATAAAACAATGTAAAAAAAATAAAACTGTCAAATCCTTAATGGATTTTTAATTTAACGGTATCTGTGTGGCAGAACGTTCGATCCGGGTCTTAGCCGGTCTCCGGTAAACAGTTTGCGTTTGGCGGCAGATGCCTGCACCCGACGCGCAATATCCCTCTCACAAAATAAAGAAATTCCTCGCGACGACAATTGTTCGCCTTCTTCACCCTCTTACTCTTAGCCGAGAAATACAAACGACTCCGAATGACTTTACAAAAATTTGCATGGTATTTTTTTTCTCTATATTTTCACGTTCAGAAAAGCAATTTTCGTACGTCGGCCGCGATGCGGGACGCGGGAAATTGCACTCGTACAGTACGAGTATTATACAAGTAGATACGATTGCTTCAGGCTTTATTGCTTCTTTATTATATTGAATGTGGAACGTTTAATTACTTATTGGTTCAATGTATACTGAATTCTTAGTTTAGTACGTTTATACTAATATTTATCGTGTTCTGAATTCTTATTATAGTTAGTGCGTGCGTTTTTAGTATAGACTAAACTACCCGGCGAACTTCATTCACTTGGTACTCCATACTTAGTCTTACAGAAAGGCTTGAAGGGAAGATATGTATGGATATGTAAGATGATCTGTACGTTCAAAAGTTTCTCTACATTCCGGATTTCCAATTTCGCAACTTTATACTAAATGTTATTATGTCTGTAATTTCTAAACTACAATAATCATTACGTAAAAATTTAGGGGATAATATGTAAAGACATACTACCAAACACAAAAATAATAAATAAAATCGAACTACGCGTTACTCTATTATAGGCCAATCTAAAATTTTGATTTTTACTCCTCTCCCACACGAATATCTCTTTGCGGAATAAAAAGTATCATGGAACCTTCCTCGAAACATAAAGTACCTACCAAAGAAATTTCGTTAAAATCAGATTCGATGTCAATCGCAGCTATGATACAAACAGACAGACAGAAATTATAAAAATGATAAAACTGTGTTTTGTGTTCCCGTTTTAGTCGCCTGCACCTATTTTTTTATATCTTCTATGTACAGAATTCACTCTTCTACAGTTTTATTACGATTAATCGCCTCTGTGGTCTAGCGGTTCAGTTGTTGGACTTGACTGCACGAGGTCCCGGGTTCGAATCCCGGGTCGTGCAACAAAAACAAAATTGGGTTTTTCCAGTTTTCTAATAAAAAAAAAATGTTGCTCGGGATAGGATATGCGCTCGGTTGGCGATAGGCTTGCCACCTATCACATTGTGGGACTTAATATCATTGGGGCTAGACGTGGGTGCCCTGTGTGCCTCTGCCTACCTCTTCGGGGATATGGGCGTGAAGATACTTACTACTTTCTACTTTATTAAGATTATAATTTGTAATAACTTATAATATAATATGCTTATACTATTAGGTACTACTTGATACCATTATGTAGGTATTTGTATTGATTGCAACAATAAAAAAGATATTAAAACCGCATTGCCAACAGGAGGCTTTTTATCTCTTGTGTAAAGTAACCAGAGTTTCAAGTACCATTTAATCTACGTTACTCTGATTACGCTAGTAATTAAGATACAATCAAGTCAATATTTATTGCATCGTCGACGTCGTAGGTATGATCACCCAGATCGAAGTCAGATTACATCAAAATAGGCTTAGATTAAGATTTTGAAAGAGGTTACTTAAAATACGTCTTAATATACACCCTGACTTTTTAATCACCATCCAAATTTTAATATGTTGATCTTAAGTGAAAATAATTAAATACGTGTTTTTTTCTTTTAGTATCCCTCAATACTAAATATTAAGATATGAAATCGCAAATATTGATGTTTATGGGCAGCGCGCGCTCCGTACCTATGCGCTGAGTGCTCTGACATGCTAGATACCTATTTTTTTTTATAAATGAACTTATCTATAGATATATTATATCCTACTTATCTATAGACTTATCTATAGAGATACTTTATGCCCAGAAAAAAATTGGATGGTGATAAAAAAATCTTGCTCTATGTATACTGCATTGTTTCTTTACTGGCCACTTGGTGCAACTCCATTATGTGTTTTTTAATACATCAAAACACTTGAACTGTTTCATTCAAATTTTAAATGAAGAAACACTTGTACTGTTTTAAGTGTCACTTATAATTTATTATTTTATAAATAGCCTACCGGTTTCGTATTTTTATTATTTTTTTATTTTTTAGCACTTGCCCTGTGCGTGGGATAAATTTCTATAAATTTTAAAGAAAGAAAAAATTTCGCCCCAGACAGGATTTGAACCTGTAACCTTTCGTCTCAAGCCGATGAATGCTCTAACCAATTGAGCTACTGAGGATTCAAGTCCCGTGGTACTCAAGTATCGGTTTCGCTTATCATAGCATCATCAGGGCTAGAACTTAAACTTAAAGTATTAGAACTTATAAAATTATAAATTGTAAGTGATACGTTAAACAGTACAAGTGTTTCTTCATTTAAAAATATGAATATTTGGAAGTTTTACCAAGCGCCGACGATGAAAAATATCAAATATATTTAATTCAATATATTTTTAAATAAATCATGAAATAATAACATTTTCTCCCCTGTGTGTCGGACCTATTTTCTGAGGACCTGGGTTCGATCCCCAGGTCAGGCAAAATCTTAAAAAATGAGAATTTTCAATTTTCCTAATACAAATAAGGTTATCCGGGATTGGATAATAGATTGGCGATCGGCTTGCCACCAATCACATTGTAGGACTTGATGTCTTCGGCTAGTCGTGGTAATATGGGCGTGAACATACTTTTTTTAAATAATGTTTTTGGTTTTGGTTGTTAACAATAAGCTAAAATAGCCTTAAAGACGCTGTACAAACGAAACTGTTTGGCTAATATTATTATTTCATGATTTGTGATGCAAGTGTTTTCATATATTAAAAACAAGTCTTAAAAAATAAGTATCTCCACACCCATATCCCCGAAGGGGTAGGTAGAGGCACACCCAGGGCACCAACGACTAGCCGAAGATACTAAGTCCCACAATGTAATAGGTGGCAAGCCTATCGCCAACCGGGCACATATCCAATCCCGAGTTTTTTTATATTAGAAAATTGGAAACATCCAATTTTGTTTTTGTTGCCCGACCCAAAAACAAGTCTTATATTGCTATTTTTCTACCATAATATTCGAAACGCTTAATTATATAAAGAATCTAAAGGGTTTGCAGCCAGTAGGGTTGTACATTTGTAACTAAATTATGGCCCTCTGGAGGATGAAATTAAATAATTCAGTGTAATGTAAGACGACATTGCAATTAAGCAACCCTACTGTTTTAGATTTACAGAAAGAGTATCTGCAGTCGCAGTTATTTTCCAATGTTGGGAAATTCAATTAGCCAGAGACATCCCGCCCGTTGCGTCTCCGTGTACTTGTAAATTATCTTCATTACTCTAGAAGATAACAAAGTAATTGATAATTACTTTAAAGTATGTAAGGTTACTTGTTGAACTATTAGGGTTACTTGTCGAACTATTAGGGTTACTTGTCGAACTGCTAGGGTTACTAGTCGAATTGTTAGGGTTACCTTTCGAGCTATTAGGGTTACTTATCGAAAAGTAATAATAAAATGTAAATATTCCCTCGATACGACTGACTATACAAATTGATTCCAACACCAAATTAAGCAAAATGTATGCTTGTTGTATGGGCTAAGTAACAAGTCGACTATACTTTATAAAAAAACAGAAATATTTATAAAGATAAAAGAGTGTAATGATTTAAAATATTTTTGTGCAAATTCTTAATAATAATTGTTGATGATTTGAGGATTTCAAATACTTGGTATGGCAATACTGTTATACCAGACGGTTGGAAGCTAAATTTTAATAATCACTCTGTTTATTACTTTCAACGAGGCAAGTTGTCTTTTTGTAGGCAATTGGCATTAAAAATGTGATTTAAAGAAGTACTAGTTTTATAATAAATAATAGTTTGAAGTAATATTAGTTTAGCAATTTAAATAGAGCAGTTACACTTTAATAAACATCAAGGACAGTAGTAGACAGCAGACATTTAATGTTAATGACACAAATGCCTGCCCTGTCGGGAATTAAACCCGATGTGATTTATTGGATCAAGGCATGAAGGCTAACACCTCGACCAATGAGGAGGTCACTTTTTGTTTTTATTTTTAGGGTACTATTAGGTTTGGGTTTGAGTAGGTACTTGTCGAAGTATTGGAGTTAATTGTTTAAGTATGTAAGTAATAAATTATGTGAAAGTCTTTAGGAAATGATAAAAAAGTTAGACAGTGGAAATAGACATACGTCCATTTTTTGTTATTTTTATGATATTGGAAGGCAGAAAAGCAAACGGATTCCTTGATGGTAAGAAATTCACGCCGCGTTTTTTTTTTTTTATATTATAGGAAGGCAAACAAGCAGACGGATTTCCTGATGGTAAGAAATTCACGCCGCCGAGAGACACCAAAGAGGGTAATGGTGCGTTGCCAACCTGAGGTCAAGATGTTACCCTCCGAACCGGAACACGTCATGACGTTATGGCGGCAGGAATAGGTAAGGCGGTGGTACCGATCCGGGCGAGTCGCTGCGAAACTTTACCACCTAGTCAGATGTCACGGTGTTAGTGATGATAAGCCTATGCTTGCCTTTTACGAGCTGCCTGGCAAGAAAGGCAGATGGTCTATTCTGCAAAGGAGCCCGGACCACCACGGTAGAGACACTATAGGTAACACTGGGTTTCTTACCCTCCGAATCGAAAAACGTCAACGGAAAGCGCTGCCGTTATGGTGGCAGGAATAGGTAAGACGGTGGTGCCAATCTGAGCAAGTCCCTGCGAATCTCTACCACCTTGTAGACTTCACGGTGCTAATGGCGTTAAGCCTATGCTCGCCTTTTACGAGTTGCCTGTTAGAAAGGCAGATAGATGGTCTATTCTGCTAAGTAGTCCCTACCAACACGGTGAGTATGCGGTGAAGACGGTGATCATGTCGTTATTATTTTTCACAGAAGTAAAAATATGAGAACAGAGAAGTGACGGCTAGGATTAGCATCTTGTTTTTTATTTGCAATAAAATAACTTGTAGCTTCAATACCTTAATGTGTCTTTTGGCAGTGGTGTTTGACATGTTAAGATGACTCAGTTGTCCAATGAAACTGAGAAATTGTAATTATATCAAAATTATGGTACGACTATCTATAATAGCACATTGCCTTTAAAAGTGATTCTCGTATAAATTTTATGAATCTCGGAAACGCTTCAACGATTTATATGAAACTTTTTTTAATGATTTTACTGGTGTTTGACTCCTGTGCAGCAACTTGCCTCCCCCCCCACAGGCAATCCCCATCAACCGCCTTACCTATTCCTGCTGCTATAATGAATCTGTCTTGTTTCAATCCGGGGGGTAGCCGGTAGACTTGCGCCATAGACTTACATCCTCAATACAAAACAGTGACTTATCTGTAACATCTATGGTATCTAAAGACCAAGTTATCTCTTACCATCAGAAGACCAGTGCGCAAAAGGTTTTGGGATAAAATTGTTTGAAAAATATCTTTATAAAACTTCAAAACATTACTGAGCAAAGCTAGGTAATTTAGGTACTATTAATTAATTGGTGTTTTTGTATTATGTTGCATTATCCGAATACTTGTTCAAGTCACACTTGGCCAGTTTTTATTGCTTTTCATCGTAACATGTTGCTGGTGATCCGCTAGAGTGCAATGAACGTGAGCTTCATATGAAAATGGCGGTAAAGTTTCATGAAATAATACTTATCGTAATATTATATTCTCTCATGAAAACAATGCAGATTCTACCTTTGATGTGTATTAAGTTATCAGTAGTGTTCTTTTTCTTATTTTCTTAGTTTTTGCTTTAGCGTTAGCATTTGCCATTAGTCATATTGTAATTTGGATTAAGTTGCTCGATTCAAAAAAATCGAATTGAAATGTATTTGATATTTGTTGTCGTTGCCGCTTAATAAAACTTCTAAATATTCATTTTTTAAAATAAGGAAACACTTGTACTGTCTTGCGTAATACAGTACAAGTGTTTCATCATTTAAGAATATGAATTTAAATACTTTATTCAATCAATAAAAGTAATGAGCCTTGAGTACAGCGGTGGCCTCATTACTCAAGCTCATCTAATGAGATGTGGCGGGAACGAATAAATACACGATACACTAGTTTCTTCATAATTATTTAATTTGTGCACTTTTAATGAACAAAATTGTACAAAATGCCACCAAAATTGACTAATTTAACTTAACAATGGTACCAACATGATAATAATTAAAGTGGTACCAATCCCGGCCTCTCGTTGGCAACGCACCATTACTACCTTTGGTGTCTCTGGCGGAGTAAATTTCTTACCATCAAGAAATCAGTCTGCCTGTTTGCCTTCCAATGTCATAAACAAAACACGAAATTCAATATATATGAAAAAAATACGACCGCATTTTCTCTCGTTGGCGCCAAAACTCTTACTGGTGTTTAACGTAAGGATAACCATTTTATAGCAAAGGGATGTAAACAAATAAGATTCAAACAAAACAAAATGGATTCCTTGTTTCTAAAAAAGCTGGTAGTAGTTCGACTGAGAACCAACTAAACTTATTTTAGGCGTTTGCTGTCTTTTTCCAATGAAACAGAAGTAAAAGAGATGGTACATTTAAAACATGTCAGATTAGTCTGAACAACTTAACTTGTGACGTTTTGACATTTACCGAGAGATAGATTTAAAACTTCTGAAGAATTGCCAGGTACAAATTAATAGAACTGCACCAAACGTGTCTCGCCTCTTTCAATTACTTATGTTGAAAGGAGATAACAATAACTTAAAATTAATTTAATAAAAGCGTTGCGCAGCACTGTCCAAATATGAAATAGTAACTGGTACCAATCAGGGCGATTCGCTGTGAAACTCTACAACCTAGTCAGATGTCACGATGTTAGTGACGGTAAGAATAAACTCGTCTTTTATGAGCTGGCAGGATGGCAGATGGTCTATTCTGTTAAAGAGCACGGACCAACAAGGGAAGCTTGAAGTTTACTAGTTTGAAGACATCACTCGCAGCATTTAAATTCGAACATCTAAGCCTAAGAACTCACGGAGCGGTTTTTTACCGCGGAGAATCTGTAGGATGTAGATTTATATGCAAAAAGTAAGAGCACATTTCAACGACGCATTTACCACCCGCAGCGACCGCGGTTGTTTGCGGTTCCCGCGGTAGCGGTCGCCCGCTCGCGATCGTAGAAGTTTGCAAGCGATGATTTCAACCGCGACGGCTATGTGACCGCATAAATTAGCGATCTCGTGAGTTTTTAAACTTAACCGCAGTTCCACGACCGCCGCGGGCGCGGGTAAAAACCGCTCCGTGCGTTCTTAGTCTTCTTACTCTAAATCGTTTCAGACATTGCGCCTTGACATTTCGCAATATAATATATTCAAAATGTTATTGTAGGTTTAAGTGGACGTTGGTAAATTAATTAATTGCTTGCTTCGAAATAATCTAATCCTGAATAGGATGGTAATTTAAAATGACAGTGTCAAATGGTTCGCTATATTTTGTTTATTTTAGCGGGTAATTATAACAAATAGGTCGCCGTGAAAATCTTGACTGTGTTAATAGTCTTGACGAGGCTTGTCCTTCGTCGTGATGGGGATGATTTACGACGGATTATTCCATTTTGTCACTTGTTAAACAATGGTATAGATTGTATTTGTTGTCAGTTGTCACTTTATTCTTTTGTGCCATATATTTGAACACTCAACAGCCCTCATTAGCTTGGTTAAAGGCGGTTTCAGACAGTTGTAAATATGCATTTCAACTAAGGTAACCTAAGAGGAATTTCCGTTTTCATCTGCCGATTATTATCAAATTTGGATTAAATCTACGATCCAGATTTAAGTCAATGTTTACAACCAGCGTTTACAACCGTCAAGAACCTCTATAATATCCCCGAGTTGGTCCGGGCTTCTTTGCAGAATAGACCATCTGCCTTCCTGCCAGGCAGATTGTCACTAACACAGTGATACCTGACTCATCCGGATTGGTACCACCGCCTTACCTATTCCTGCCGCCATAACGTCATGACGTATTCCGATTTGGAGGGTAAGGTAGCCGGTAAACTTACGTTTGCTCGAGGCCTAACGTCCCGGCCTCAGGTTGGCAACGCACCATTACCACCTTTGGTGTCTCTAAGCTAGTCCAACACCCTGCACACTTATGTTACTTACATTTCATTAATAGCTTTTATGTTTTATAATGTCTTATATACAATAAACAATATGTAAGTATAAGATATAAACCTTTTAAAATTATAGTTTCCAGCAAACAGTGCTTTGCTTATGAACGAAGGAACAATTCTACCTATTTGGTAAAAAGTTTCAACCTATCCCGTACTTTCGGTGTAAGCATTAGATTGAACACTAATTGGCTGAAGTTCAAACTCCACTTTAGTCATTCCGCACTCATATTTGTAATGTAAAAATGATTTATTTGTTTGTTCAGGTTTCTCCCCATAACACTCTGGACCAATGGTAATGAAATTTTGTGTACGGCCGTACTGATTAGATGAAGGATACATTTCATTTTCTCCCATTTCGCATTTCTCTGAATAAGTTTTATATATAACAACGTCCTCTAACTAAAGTACGGCTGAACCGAGTTGGCTGAAAATTGATTGAGAGATAGCTTAGAACCAGGAGACGGACATATGATACTTTTTATCCCCATCTTCTGCTAGAAAACTAATTTTAATATTTTCCATACAAACAGAGTTCACCAGAGGTTTCCAAATTATGGTTTGTCGACAGTTTGTCGTAAGAAAATACTGATAGACTTAAAGATCACATGACAAAAAAACGACGGGATGCACTCCGGGAGTGCCGGCAGAAGTGAAAACTTGGATATTAACGTTGTGCATTTTTGATATTTTGGAATGGTTAGGGAATAATTTTGTACGAATTGCTTTAATTATCAGCGTGAAAGTAATATTATTTATACACAAATATTATTTTCATATCAATAATCTGCGATTGGCTTGACAAAATCTTGCTGAAGTAAGACCACGTGACGGCTAGGAGCGTCGCCGTATTATCTATATAACGAACATTGCTCGTCTACACATAAATTTTAGAAGAAAGAAAGAAAAGAAAGAAAATTATTTATTTGCGGAAACATGTGTGTAAATTAGATGTTACAAAAATATTTAAGTATATCAACATATTCTACCATATTTTGGTGTGCAAATATTTTAACACTTATAAAAAATATTATTTAATAAGGTACATATGCTTTAACTTCTAAGCCAATTATTTATATTTATAACTAGATTAATTATTGATTACAAAATCATTTAAGAACTAAAATTGAATTTAACCCTGTCTACCGGAAACTACCGTAAACTACTACACCTTATTTTCAAGATGGAACAAATAGAGCAATGTCAATTGATATTTATACGTATCTGCTATCATGTTGTCTTGTGAGAATGTAATGGCAGGTATAGTGCGGCGTGTTATCTATTGCGAAGCCTATATTCTTTGGAAACATCTAAGCAATACAAAAACAGCAACGAAGGTACGTTTCATTTTAGATCTCGCGCATGCGAACTGCGCCGTATTATGATCTGACGATCTGACGCGATTTTAAAAATTTTTACCCATTCCAAAAAAGTGCGCAACGCCGCCAATGAAGTTTTCACTTCAAAAAAATTAAAACTAATAAATGAAACTAAATCAATTGACAAAAATATTAAATGCAAATCATAAAAAGCGGTAAAAGAGTTTGAGTTTTATTAAAAAAATTGTCATGTGAGCTGATGAAGTCTACTAGTATTTTCTCATTAGATGTTTTAACATATTCTTATAACCTTTCTACATAAACCAATCGAGTTATCAAACCTTATTTCTGGTTTAGAATCCTCATTTAAGGGCTGCACCTAGTAAACCGAAATTGAGAAAAGGAAGAAGTATTATGTTCGACCCCTCGATCGACATTTTTGAACCGATTTAATTTTTTTTTATGTAAAAAAATGTACCTATTTCCGAGGTGGTTTTATTGCCATCAAGTCTTGACCTGATGAAGGATTCTAACAGATGACATCTGTACTTATTGCATCCAAGTCGTTTTTTTGCAGTTTTACTGCCCATAAATATTTTATTGACATTAATTCATCTTAGTGTAGGTCTAGGACTAGTTAGGAGAGTCACCTCTATCCTCATGTCTATATATCAATATACTAAACTAGCTAATCCTGCAAACTTCGTACCGCTTGACATTGATGCTTCGATAGTAGCGCAGTCTGTTGGACCCACTGTATGACATTCCAAAATCAACGACTTCTTACAAATAATAAAATAATAAAAAAACATTTTCCAGTGGACCAAATTGTGAATCTAAACCATCCTCGAATCCCCTTAAATACAGACAAAAAACCATCAAAATCGCTCCAGTTCCAGGAGGAGTTCAGTGACAATCACACGAACACAAGAATTATATATATTAAGTTATGTGAAAAGATTTGCTTTAACATTAGTGTTAGGTATTACAGAGATAGATTATTAAATAATTTTCTAATTATTATAATTTTCCCCGTGTTGGTTCCCCGGGCTCCTTTGCAGACTAGACCATCTGCTTTCCTGTGCCAGGCAGCTCGTAAATGGCGAGCATAGGCCTACAGTCACTAATACCGTGACGAGGCGACTAGGTGGACAGGGTGGTCGCCCTTATCGGTATTACCGCCTTACCTATTCCTGCCGCCATAATGTCAGCGCTTGCCGTTAAAGTATTCCGATTCGGAGGGTAAGGTAGACGAAAACTTACTTTTGCTCAAGGCCTAACATCCCAAGGTTGGCAATGTACTATTTCCACCTTTGGTGTCTCTAGGCGGCGTTAATTTCTTACCATCAGGAAATCCGTCTGCTTGTTTGCCTTCCAATATCATAATAAAAAAATGAAAAATATATAATAAAACCGTTACAAACAATGAAAGCTTTTACCAAGTAAAACTAGCAGAATTTTTATTAATGTTTTTTTCATTGGATCGCGATATTTATTTATTCAATTAGCTAGATCAGATAAAACAATAATCAAAAGATAAAAGAAAACAATTTCAAAAATGGCTGAGACTTTCAAATAATCTTAGAAATTCATTACACACCGACAATATACGATATAAATCGCAATACGTTCAGGGAACTTATTAAGTTGGCGGCCAACAAACAATGGAACTAGTTATTGTCGACCTCATTTTGTCTTCCCATAACCCAGGGTAGGGATGGGGTCGATATATCGATATCGGGAAAAAGTTTTATCAAGGCGAGTCCACACCAATTAAGTCCAATGAGGGAGGGAATAGTCTAGTGGCTTTATCGATAAAAATAATGCACTCTCATGTCTTCATACCAAGTCATTTGTGGGCTAGTTAGAGAGTATTGCGTAAGTACTCGATCTTGATCATACTGATATTCACACTAAGCTTTGTCCATATTTATTATTTTTTTACACAAATATGCTGGTTTTGGAAGCGCTTGGCTTTAAGATAACACGTGAGCAATGTGTATTTATAAAAGAAAAGAGAGTCGTGTACTACTACACAATTTATATAGTTACATAACTCCGTATTGGCCTAACCGATTTTGTTGAAAATTGATGGGGAGGTAGCACCAGGCAAAGGACATAGGATAGGACCTCATTTTATCTTCCCATAACCCAGGGTAGGGATGGGGTCGATATATCGATATCGGGAAAAGGTTTTATCAAACCAATTAAGTCCAATGAGGGAGGGAATAGTCTAGTGGCTTTATCAGTAAAAATAATACACTCACGTGTCTTCATATAAAGTCCTTTGCGGGGTAGGCAGAGAGTATCGACACTCTTGTTCATACTGATATTCACTCTTAGCTTTGTCTATATTTATTATTATTTTTTTTACACAAATACGCTGGTTTTGGAGATTATCGGCTTTTTAAATACCCCTTGGACAAGTCACACAAATTGAATCTAACCCCAAAGTAAGCAAGTTATATGCTTGTGTTATGGGTGTTAGTCAACGATACTAATACATAGAAATACTTAAATAGATACCAGTATAAATTTAATAAACACCCAGACCCAGAAATGCAGACATCTAAATGTTCGTCACACAAATGCCTGCCCCCGTCGGGAATCGAACCCGAGCCTCGCGGTTGATCGGTGTAGTTAGGCGTGTACGCTAGCCACTCGACCAACGAGGCTTTTAGATAACACGCGAGCATTGTGTATATACAAAAGAAAAGAAAGTCGTGTTAATTACACAATTTATATAGTTATATAACTCCGTAGTAGCCTAACAGATTTTGTTGAAAATTGATGGGGAGGTAGCTTAGCACCAAGAAAAGGACATAGGATAGGACCTCAATTTATCTTCCCATAACCTAGGGTAGGGATGGGGTCGATATATCGATATCGGGAAAAAGTTTTATCATGGCAAGTCCACACCAATTAAGTCCAATGAGGGAGGGAATAGTCTAATGACTTTATCAGTAAAAATAGTACACTCACGTGTTTTTATGCCAAGTCCTTTGCAGGGCAGGCAGATTATTGACTACTTGATACTTCATAGGTACTCATACTCACACTTACTAACACCGTGACATCCTTCTAGGTGGTAGAGTTCGCAGCGACACGCCCAGATTTGTACCACCGCCTTATCTATTCCTGAAGCCAAAACGTCAGTGCTGGCCGTAGACGTGTTTCGGTTCGTAGGATAGGGTTACCATAAACTTACTTTTGCTCGAGGCCTAATTTCCTAGCCTCAGCTTGGGAACGCAACATTACCATCTTTAGTGTCTCCAGGCGGCGTGAATTTCTTTCCACCAGGAAATCCGTGTGCTTGTTTGCCTTCCAATATTCGAAAAAAGCGTATTAATGTATATATAATATAATCAAGTGTAGACGATAGAAACATAGTTTCAAAAACATCTGTTTATTACAAACATCATAACCACTCACCAGCAAAAGTGAGCAAAAATACGTTCCTCCTCTACTATCTATTTATCTATTTATATAAAAGAAAGTGGTGTTAGTTACACTATTTATAACTCAAGAACGGCTATACCGATTAGGCTGAAAATTGGTAGGGAGGTAACTTAAAACCGGGAGAAGGACATAGGATACTTTTTATCCTGTTCAATTGTGAGAAAACTGGGAAAAACAACATTTTAATTTTTCCCATACAAACTGAACGGGCGGAACGAAGTTCGCGGGAACAGCTAGTTTAAGTATAAACGGCTAATCGGTGTACAGAGTGAACCTTGTAGCAGGAAATTAAAAAAGTTTCAGATTAGATATTGCTGTGCGAGTATCTTCACAGGCGAGATGTGTTTCTTCACTTTCGTTGGGACTCAAACTTTGCACGAAAGTAATAATGTATAAATTCGTACGAGTATTTTGTTATAAAAGATAACAACTTAGTTTGTAAGAAAATTGGTCATCAATATTGACTACATCTAGTGATAATCCTACTAATGAGAACTAATATTTACATGAAATTTGGCATACACATAGAGAGTAACTTGGATTAACACATTGAGTAGTTTTTATTCCGAAAAAAAAATATGTGGCCATTAACCACGCGGGCAACGCCGCAGACAACAAGCTAGAACTGTGTGTAATAATTTAAAAAATATTTTTCATTATTCTTCTGTTGAATAACTTTTTTTATTTTTTTTTGTAGATGTTAATTTGCACATTTTGTAATAATAATTAATAAACTGCAAAAAATCGGCTTCGATTTTAAGAAACAAGTTATATACACACAAAAAATAAAAAATCTTCAATTTTCATGCGATTCCATCACCAGGTCGAGACTTGGTGGCAACGGGACTTTCAACTAAAACATATTTTCTAAAGTTGGTTGGCAAGTGATAAAGAAATCGATAAACATACCTACATGACAAATACAGGAGTCGACCCAGTAATAAATATTTTTTGAAGAAACCTCACAAGTTGCAACATAAAAGTAAGATTATTTAAATGCAATATTTACTTAGTTGATTGTTTTATTGGCTACCTATGCATATGCCTTTACCTATAGTTTTATAGGTATAGCTATAAACAGACGAATACACATTTCTACTATCAGGGAATCACCTGATGTCTTCCAATGTTTATTATATTAAAAAGATAATTTAAGAGATTACAACTTTTTTATTTCATGTATGTATTACCATTGGTTTTCTAGTCTCGCGTGAGTCAATACCTAAGGGATATAAAAATAAAATATTGAATCAACAACGTAAGTGGTTTTTCTAATAAAGATGATCGAACGACAGAGTTTGAGTAGAGGAAAATTCTTGAACAGTTGAAACAAGTTGAGGTCAGGTCCGTCTGTGCCGGCAATATCGGAGTTCGGACACAGCTGGCATACCGCCGCCAATGTCTCAATAATCCTCAAGGTACCCTCCTAATCGTCTCTTCCTTAGTTCGGCACAAGTGTGGCTAACTGATTAATTCTGCCCTTCGTACGTGTTACTTTGTCTCACGTATCTGTTTCTATGTGCTATTACTTTGTCTAAGTAAAAGTTCTATTACTTATTTGTAACTATGGACGTTCGTCCTTTCATGCTAGTTTTTATAGAATACTTAGGACCGTGTTTCAGGTTTAGGTAGTATCTCTAGCTATCTTTCATGATTGAATTCAAAGATAATGATATTTTCAGCGGTACAAATTTCGCCGAGTCGGCTAGTCTTACATATAAAAATTATTCCCCGCTCCTTTGGTTATCGCACCACGCCTAAATGGATGGATCATTGCTTTGAGTGATGACAAGATTTTGCTATTTTTTTGGTGTATAAGTTATTTTTTTTATACAAGACGAGGCAAACGAGCAAATGGGTCACCTGATACTGCCAAGAGAAGCTTCCTACAAAAAGAGAACCCACGAAAATTGCAGGGAACATGAAAAAAAACTAATTTTTTTTGTGGCAATCTGGGTATATCAGACAACCTTGAAATCATAACCTATCTTCATAAAAAAGACTATCAAAATAGGTTGACTGTTGGTTGAGTAATCGTGTGACAAACATACAAAAAAACACACAGTCGAAATAATCCAAATTATATTTAGAAGACTATTTAAGAAGGATTAACAGACACAGAAAGATTGACAAAGCAGATATACAATGCGAATGTGGATGTATGTAGGTACCCGGGAAGACCAAGGCTGACATTTCACGATCAGATCACTCGGATATTATCCAAAAGGTGGTGTTAACAGTTTCCGAAACCGGTGTGTTTGTATGAAAAGTGTAATGAATGTGAAGGAAGTCAGAAAAGTTTGTCAGAAAGAAAGAAAAGAAAGAAAAAATATTTATTTGCGGAATATGAGTGTTACAAAGATATTATTCTACCAAACTTTGGGTGCGCAAATATTTTAATAGTTAGATATTAATCAATTAGTTAATTTAATTATTTACCTACTATTTACACACTGTTTATTGTATTGATTAGGTACATGATTATTTATTAATACAAACAATTTTTAGAATACAAATTAATTTATCCCTGTCTACCGTAAACTACAGGATCGTCAGGTCTGGCATTCGATACTCTCTGCCTACCACGTAAGGGACTTGGCGTGAACATATATATGTATACTAGCTGACCCAGCAAACTTCTTATCGATTGACATTAATGCTTCGACAGTAGCGCAGTCTGTCGGATCCGATGTAAAACATTCCAAAATCAACAACGACTTATTATTAAATATTAAAAAAAATATTTTCCTAGAGACCAAATTGTGAATCTAAACCATTCTCGAATTCCCTTGAACACGCACAAAAACTTTCATCAACATCGGTCCAGCCGTCTAGAAGGAGTTCAGTGACATACACACTCACAGAAGAATTATATATATAGTAAGATGTATATTTTTACATCATACAGTTTGACTTTGAAGATAAATTAATTAGTTGGCTGGTCACAGCGCATTGCGCGTACATTCTTCATGCCTAATGATTTATTACAGTATTAATGAAGTACAAAGTTTATACAGCCATTAATTATATTAAATGTGAGTGCAAGTACGCATTACTGTCATTCAAGAAAGTGATACTACAATTGATATATTTTATTAGTAAACAAGATGGCGGATACTGTGGTTTGGAGTGACCAATAAATGTATTTATGCAGATGTATATTATTCAACGCACTTTTTTATATATTTTTAAGATTTCGCCTCAGTGGTCTAGGGGTTAAGATGTTGGACTTGACTGCAAGAGGTCCTGGGTTCGAATCCCGGGTCGGGCAATAAAAAAAGAGAATTGGGTTTTTCCAATTTTCTGATAAAAAAAACGTTGCTCGGGATTGGATGTGTGCCCACTTGGCGATGGGCTTGCCAGCTGTCACATTGTGAGACTTAGTGTCTTCGGCTAGTCGTGGGTGCCAGGTTGTGCCTCTGCCTATCTCTTCGGGGATATACGCGTGAAGATACAAACAAACAAACCTTATCTGATCTTTATCTTATAAAACCTAATTTTGAAGAGAATTTAAAACTGAAAATTTGACTATCTTTGGAAAAAATAAATAAGTATCCCTGGATAAGTTACACAAATTGAATCTAACCCCAAAGTAAGCAAATTATACATTTGTGTTATGGGTGTTAGTCAACGATTGTAATATATAGATATACTTAAATAGAAACCAGAATAAATTTAATTTTCATCACACAAGTGCTTGCTCTCGTCGGGAATCGAACCCGAGCCTCGCTGTTGTTCGGTGTAGTTAGGCATATACGCTAGCCACTCGACCAACGAGGCAGTCAAATCGCGACATGGTACCCAATAAAATAGTTAGAGTCGGTTTTTGCAGTCTTACTGCTGTTAATTACATTTAAAGATAGATAGATATTTATCTTCACGCCCATATCCCCGAAGATCTAGGCAGAAGCACAAACAAGGCCCCTTCGACTAGCTGAAGACACTTAAGTCCCACAATGTGATAGGTGGCAAGCCATATGGCACATATCCAATCCCGAGCAACGTTTTTTTTATAAGAAAATTGGAAAAACACAAATTCATTGTTGTTGCCCGACCCGGGATTCGAATCCTCCACCTCGTGCAGTCAAGTCCAACAACGGAAGCGCTAGACCACAGAGGCGATGATTAGACATGGATAATAACAGTAATTGCTGGCTTACCGATCTATTGGCCATATCTCCTGTTGAAATCAATACTTAAAGTTAAAACCGCGATAACTAAACATTAAGGTTAAATCTAAATCGCGGTAGCAGGTTTCTGACAACATAATCCCATTTGCCGCTGTCTGAAGAGCCGCGGACTTAAATCTTATTTACACATTATTAGAGCATTACCTCAATGATCCTCGTTAATCTTCTTTGCTAAAAGGTTACGTTCTTACAATCCCGTCTTAAATTATCTTTTGATTTTGTTTTATCGTTAACTAAAGGTCTTCCCCAGCTTCGCTCGGATGGACAAACTTCAATGTTATTATGCATATAAATCTTTTGAACTATTCTTTTTATTACAAAAACCGCATCAGAATTCGATGCTTTGTTTTAAAAGTCAAAATATATATATATAGGCACAGATAGATAAGCGACTTTGTTTTATCCTATATAGTGATTAAATATTGACCCTGAAAAACTAAAAAACCGTATACTGGAAAAATTAGAAAAAATAGTTGTACGTGTACTAAGAAAATTTCTTTTATTAGACAAATTAATCATATTTCAGCCTTTACTATGTTATTTACTTTAAAAAAACATTTTCCCCGAAGATATAGGTAGAGACACAACTACGGTAACCACGAGAAGTCTGAAATACTAAATCCTACAATGTGATACGTGGCAAGCCTCTGTCAACCTAGCACATATGGTATCACGGGCAACGTTGTTTTTACTAGAAATTTAATAAAGAGATCGAACCCGGGACCTCATGAAGACAAGTCTAATACCCGACTGTTAGACCATGGATGTTATCTATATTTAGTAGTTGATATTTTTTTTCTAATGAGCACACCAAATTTTTGTGAGTAAAATTCAAAGAAGTAGAAGTTCAAATTAATAAAAAATGTGTGCGTGTACTAGCGTACACTCGTAAGAAGTGAAGAAGTGAAACTTCTTTATGACGTTATTTTTCAAAAAATAATTTACTATATGCAACTTTACAGAAATTGGTTAAATAAAGTTTATTGCCAATCCCTACTCCGCTGGAGAAAGTATACTTCGAATCACGCGTGGTAGAGATAAGAACAAAGATGGCGCGTAACGGAAAAATGTGACGCGTAACGAAAAAATGTTACACTAATTTTTTTTCCAACCCCGATAAAGAAGTTTCACTTCAAAAATTGCAAGTACGAAAGTGGTAAAGTCAGTGGTTGTGGTCAGGCAATAGTAGTTTTGCAGATACATTACGCATAAGGCTAAAAATCACTTAATTCTGTGACGATATTTGCTGTTTATAGACGACGTTCATGCCTTTAAATCCTAACCCTCCTTACACAGTCGGGCTAGAGTAATAGTACAGCACATATATTCTTTAATACTTACGTTTACTTTGATACTTACGTTTTGGTAAAGTATTTTTGGTCCGATTAATAGTACGGGAGCCCAAGAGGGAATTTTCGCAGCAACTTAAGCGCGTCAGATGAGAGATGCCTGGTGCTATGTTTAAAAACTTCAATTATGCATCAAATCTCTATACAGAGGCCGTTTGTCAACATTTATTTAACTTTAAAATACTTTAGTATGTCAAATTTAAGCATGCAATGAACCCACTGTACGCTTATTGCATGCTAATAAATGCATGTTTAGATCATCTGACGGTTTGAGCGAGAAGTACCAAAGTAAAAGTGTCAAAAATTTTTAAAAAATAATCATAATCTAAGTATGTTCATTTGCCGTACCGGCAACTGTGTGATTAACATACTTCCGTTATCAGATACGCATTAGACATGTACACTATTAACAACTGATCTGTGTATGTAATTTTTATGTTTGCTTATAGAATCTCCCCATATAGTGAAAAGTAAAAATTTTAAACCACCTTTTTCCTTCTCCACTATCAATCTTCAACAAAGTTCACTAGGTCCTTATGAAGCTGGAGTGAATTCACATTTAGCATCCTGGGCTCCCGTACTATAAACATAGATTAACCGGGCAGTAGCGAGTATAAGACGCATCGTTACCTAATTAATGTGTATCATTATTAGAATGGATCACAGAACGACACATGAATTAATAATGGCTAATGTTTAAATCATTAGTTCTGGTTAAATGTGTTGTCACTAGAGAAGTAGAGCTTATTAGCTTTAAGCCTGCTAGGAGGGTAGGGTCCAGTCCAGGATCTTAAAATTTGTTTTTTATTTTTTCGTAGCTCACCATATCCCCGAAGGGGTAGGCAGAGGTATAACTAGATCACGTACGACGACCCGCAGTATGATTACTAGATACTAGATATACTAGATAGACTACTATATGATAGGTGGCAAGTTTATCGCCAACCGGACACGTGTCCAATCCCAAACAACGTTACTTTTATTAGAAAATTAATTTTTTTTTTTATTTTTATTTGTTGCCCGACCTGAGAATCGAACCCGGGATCTCAAGAAGTTGCAAGTTACCAAGAAAGTGTAGGTTAAAATATCGTTATAACCTCTGCTAACCTTCTCAGTGATACGAGCATGAAGATACCTCTTTTTATATAATTCAGTAATGTATTCGTACTTTCGGTATCAGTAAATTTTATTTCAATTCGTACATGCCATTTTGGAGGGTTGTTCGAAACTTTATGATGACCATAATACTTGTTTTCGTGTAATAAATTTTAAATTGACTCTGGTAACGACGCTGTGGTACTTTAGACTTGTTTTCGTACCATTCAATGTAACGTGAGATATTTTTGAAAGTGATGGCAAGATATTGAAATAAACTGAAAATAAAATACCGGAAAACAGAAATGTAGTAAAAGGTCGGCTGAAATAAAACACCGAAATACAAGTGGTAAAGGGTTTGCTGAAATAAAAAAATGGAAATACATAAATATTGTAAAGGGTTGGCTGAAATAAAACACCGAAACACAAAAGTATAATAAGGGTAATTTTTTTTTAAGTTAGATATGAAGTGTAAAGAATCTTTAGGCCCATATCCCCTAACAGGTAGGCAGAGGCACAATCAGGGTACCCACGACTATCCGAAGGCACTAAGTCCCACAATGTGATAGGTGGCAAGCCTATCGACTACCGGGCACACATCCAATCCCAGGCCACGTTATTTAAATTATAAAGTTTTTGTTAAAAAAAAACCTATGTCTGTATTTTGTTTCTAAGATACGTCCCCGTCAATTTTCAGCCGAACATGTTTAGACGTTCTTAAATTATAAATATTGTAACTAACACGATTTTTTTAAATGTGTTATTCCTGATCCGGTGAACTTCGTTTTAACCGCTCAGTTGGTATGGGAAAAATTAAAAATTATTTTCTAGTTTCCTCGCAGTCCAACGGGATTAAAAGTATCTCACGTCTGTCTCCTGGTTTTAAGCTACTTTCCTTTTAAGTTTCAACCGAATCAGTTAATATAGAAATATAGATTTCATTCCACCCGTTCAGTTTGTATGGATACAATGAAAAATGTTTTCTTCCTAGTTCTCGTCGTCGAACGAGATAATATGTCTGATCCAACGTCAGACTTGTGGTTATAAGTTACCTCCTCCAACAATTTTTAACCAAATCGGTTCAGCCGTTGATTTATAGTGTGACTAACACATACATACATATCTTCACGCCAAGTTCTTTACAAGTAAGACAGAGAGTATCGAGTGCCAAACTTCACGATGTTGACAGACCTGTCTGGCTTCTGTCACATTCATTACCCTTTTCTTACACGCCGGTTTCGGAGACTCTTGACACCACCGTCTGATAATATTCGAGGGATCAGATCGTGGAATGTAACCTTGGTCTCCTCGGGTACCTACATCCACCCACATTCGCATTGTATATCTACTTTGTCTATCTTTCATCTGTCATTCTTTCCACATGACCAAACCAGCGGAGGATGCCCTTTCGCATTTTAACACCAACACTTTCTTTCAAACCCACTCTTAACTAACATGATTTTCCTTTGCATAGATTTCGCAATACAGGTGTTAAAATATTTGTACTACAAGATTATATACTCATCTATAAAACAATATGGCGAACAAAGTATACCATTAAAGTTTATTAGAAATCTCTGAGAGTCGGTTTACACTCATTGCAGTATACCATTTTCCAGTAATGAGCTGCAAAACCCTAGACAGCACTTAGTTCTGGTAGAGTTCGTATTATCCGTAAACTTCAATACAGGTATTAGCACTTCCAGCATCAGCTGGAAATGGATAGACCGTATTGATGCAGGTTTATGATACAAAGTTTAAACACACTGATACTAAGTTTAAACACACTTTCGTGTAAAGATTCGGCGCCAGCTTTAGTGCTCGTGTCATCTAGTAGAGTTTCCAGCGCTTCTATCGTATTTTATATGCTACAGATTTTAGTCTGTTCTAAAGTTATTTAATCTGTATTATATTCTAGCTGTTACCCGCGACTTTGCTCGCAATTTATTGAGACATAATCTGTCTTATCTTTTAAGTCAGATTACAATGCATACGGTGTGCGAATTTGATTTAAATCGGTTAAGTAGTTTAGGAGTACATCGCGGATAACCAACGTAACCAATAATTTATATGTACTAGTATCATCATAATATTAATACGTGAAGCAAAAACTTTGAAGCCTTTTTTTACGAAAATTGTGAGGACGGAGGAGTATGAAATTTGGCACAATTATAGTTTATGTGTAGAAGAAGTGCAGAACGCTAGTTTTTTCAATAATAATGCTTATAAAGTACATTAAATCAATAAATAAAACATAACCCACACTACAACGCATTTGACACACACAAACAAATATATTGATGATAACGAGTAGGTAAATATCACATATGGCGCAAAAACTATGTTCATCAAGTTTGGAAACAAAGTTAAGTGTTAAACAAAATAAATTTGTGCCTAAGATGGCCCAGTTCTCAAAGTGGCCCATTTTCAAAATTTTGTATTCTTTGAAGTTTGAAAGAATTTAAAATAATTTTTTCCCCCGTGTTGGTCCGGGCTCCTTTGTAGAATAGACCATCTGCCTTCCTTGCCAGCTAGCTCGTAAAAGGCGAGCATAGGCTCACTGTCACTAACACCGTCACATTTGACTAGGTGGTAGAGTTTACCAGCAACTCGCCCGGATTGGTACCACCGCCTTACCTATTCCTGCCGCCATAACGTCATGACGTGTTCCGGTTCAGAGGGTGAGGTAGCCGGTAAACTTACTTTTGCTCGAGGCCTAACATCCCGGCCTCAGGTTGGCAACGCACCATTACCACCTTTGGTGTCTCTAGGCGGCGTGAATTTTTTAATATCAGGAAATCCGTCTGCTTGTTTGCCTTCCAATATCATGAAATAAAAAAAAATTTTTCGTGGGCAGTAATTTAAACTCTTTCAAACTTTAATAAATATATAACATTTAAAATGGACCATTTTATGAACTGAAAAATCGTAGGCGCGAGTAGCTTGATTAGTCTTGATAAGTGAAGATAAGCAAAGCCAAAAATAATAAAATTTATTTTGGACGTATTTCGACCAATGGGTGACCACTAGTTAAGATAAAAATGAATCGACGAAATACATTTACAGGTATAATTTTCAAACGACCTCACCGATTTCTCTTATTTTAGTTTTAAATTATTTGAGGACGTTTAGGAAACATTTGTAATATAAGAAAATTAAAAAAAAATACGTGAAACCATGGAAAACAAAATTTTATTTCTTCCCATAGAGACTGAAGTTGTACAAAGTTTGACGAGACAGTTAGTATCTTACGAAATGTCAGAGTAGTTTTACTATCGTTTTGATGTTTTTGTGTATAAAAAATAGTGATAAAATACGTCGTCTGTAGACAACTTAAAAGTTAATGGTGAGTTACCTGAGTCTGGGACGCTAAGCCCCTTTTCTAAGGACATTCGGCACCCTAGCCTCCAAAATCAAAACGATAGCGGCAAGTTTAGTCCTTATGAATGCATGAATAGGTAATAGGGTGATTATGCTGGATATAATGGATGGTTTTTCTTCATTTTTTTTATGATACTGGAAGACAAACAAGCAGACGGATTTCCTAATGGTAAGAAATTTCCGCCGTCTAGAGACACCAAAGGTGGTAATGGTGCGTTGCCAACCTGAAATCGGGATGTTAAGCCTTGAGCATAGGTAGCTTTACCGGCTACCTTACCCTCCAAACCGGAACACGTCATGACGTTATGGTGGCAGGAATAGGTAAGGCGGTGGTACCAATCTGGGTGAGTCGCTGCGAAACTCTACCACCTAGTCAGATGTCACGGTGTTAGTGACGATAAGCCTATGCTAGCATTTTACGAACTGCATGGCAGAAAATCAGATGGTCTATTCTGCAAAGGAGCCCGGACCAATATGATGGTAAGTAAATCCAACCTGGACCAGTCGTCAACTCGTCAAGGTCACGGTGTTAATGACAAAAGTAGACCGTCATTCCTTTCGATATCATAAGGATCATAAGGGAAAGCAGTTGGTATATAGTCTGTAAATTTACATTTAAAAATATCAATATATATAATATATATATAGTCTGTAAATTTACATTTAAAAATATCAATAACATTACATTTTTAAATTGAGTGACTCTCGGATTTTGATTTTTAAACCGACTTAAAAAAAGGCGGTTCTCAATATATATGTTTTTTGCATTTTTTATGATAATGGTAGGCAAAGAAGCAGACGGATTTCCTGATGGTAAGAAATTCACCCCACCTAGAGACACCAAAGGTGGTAATAGTGCGTTGCTAACCTGAGGTCGGGATGTTACGCCTCGAGCAAAAGTAAGTTTACCCGCTACTTTACCCTCCTAACCAGAACACGTCAAAGGCAAGCCTTCAACGTTATGGCGGCACTTGTATTGTTTTATGTATTTCACGTATTCTCTATTTAAAAATATTGTCAAGGTCATGGTGTTAATGACAAAAGTAGACCGTCATTCCTTACGAGATCATAAGGATCATAAGGGAAAGCAGTTGGTATATACTCTGTAAATTTACATTTGAAAATATCAAGAACATTACATTTTCATCAGAATAAATAACATTTTAAAATGTAAAAGTGACAAACACCGTGACAATAACCACAAAGATAAAAGTGCAATATGAACTCATATCACGCTGTGACAGGAATAAAAATTTCCATCGCAGTATTTTCATATTGGCACAAATGTATAACGTGAAACATTGGTGCCAATATCGGAATCCAATCAGCGTCCAGTGATTGACGGACGCTGGCACCGAACATATATCCGCTGCATTCACTTGACGGGATCGCACATCAAATGGACAAACGCAGTTCGATCTTGGCTTAACAAAAGCCGATACGTATGGCTTCTGGAATAAACTACTCTGTTGTTGAAGGTGACTGTTTTTTAAACGACTGCAAAAAGGAGGCTCTTAATATATATGTTTTTTGCAATTTTTTTATGATAATGGTAGACAAACAAGTACACGGATTTCCTGATGGTAAGAAATTTACGCCACCTAGAGATATCAAAGGTGGTAATAGTGCGTTGCCAACCTGAGGCCGGGATGTTAGGCCTCGAGCAAAATTAAGTTTACGGGTTACTTTACCCCTTCGAACCGAAACACGTCATGAAGTTATTGCTGCAGGAATAGGTAACACGGTGGTACCAATCCCGACGAGTCGCTGCGAAACTATCACCTAGTCAGACGTCACGGTGTTAGTGATAACAAGCTTGTAATCGCCTTTTAAGAGCTGGCAAAAAGCTAGATAATCTATTTGGTAAAAGGAGCCCCGACCAAAACGGGGAAACTACTAAGATATTAATGTTAGAGACAGCTTTTAGTAAAAACCCCTAAGCAAACAAAAAACGACGGCTAAGAGACACAAATACAAAAATATATAGGATTTCCCCGTGTTGGTCCGGGCTTCTTTGTAGAATAGACCATCTGCCTTCCTTGCCAGGCAGCTCGTAAAAGGCGAGCATAGGCTCACCGTCACTAACACCTTGAATTCTGACTAGGTGGTAGAGTTTAACAGCGACTCGCCCGGATTGGTACCACCGCCTTACCTATTCCTGCCGCCATAACATCATGACGTGTTCTGGTTTGGAAGATAAAATAGCCGGTAAAGCTTCTTATGCTATGCAGCTCGTAAAAAGAAAGCATAGGTTTACCGTCACTAACACCGTGTCATCTTGCTATGTAGTGGAGTTTCGCAGCGACTCACCCGGATTGGTACCACCGCCTTACCTATTCCTGCCGCCATAACATCATGACGTGTTCCGGTTGGGAGGGTAAGGTAGCCGGTAAACTTACTTTTGCTCGAGGCCTAAAATCCCGGCTCCAGGTTGGCAACGCACCATTACCACCTTTCGTGTCTCTAGGCGGCGTGAATTCCTTACTATCAGAAAATCCGTCTGCTTGTTTGCCTTTCAATATCATAAAAAAAAGATTATATGTATATTCATCTCATTCTTTTGTCGATTTCCTTTATTTAGAGACGTAAAGTTTGTTTGTTCGTTGCATGTTTCTTTCTATGTCTCTTATAGAGAGAGACAGACAGAGATAGATATTGATATACATTGATAGAGATTCATAATGATTGGCAGACTTTGATAGATTAATAGACATTGATAGATACAAAACAAATCCAACAAAAAACATCTTAAATAACCAGTGATGATCCACTCTAATTATATACGAATAAAATTTTAGTCTTGCACATACAGAAAATAAAATATAAAGTAATTAGTTCAATGACACAGTAGTTATTTAGTTGTGATGTTACCAAAACGGTACCATCTCTTAATTGCATATAAAAATTACAACGTAATTAGTTGAAGCATGAGATAAGGTTTTGGGTTAGCGAACGGGTTATGTATTTTTAAAATCATAATTATTTTGATGATTAGATAATTAGCAAATTTTATTTACAACGTTAATGATTTCAACAATAAAATCATTGGTGCTGGAATTATTAGTTTGGATATATTTGTGCACAGCAGGGCTAGAGTGCGCACATAAAGACAATTTTATCGATCTGTTTAGCCTTCAAATATAAAATTATATGCTTGTATTTTGGGTGTTAGTCAACGATTCTGATATATAGAAATACTTAATACCAGAATACATTTAATAAACACCCAGACCCGGAAATGCAGACATCTAAATGTTAATCACACAAATGCCTGCCTCTGTCGGGAATAGGACCCGAGTCTCGCCGTCGGTCGGTGTTGTTAGGCGGGAACGCTAGCCACTAGACCAACGATAAAGACAAGTATTATTGTCTACGAAAGTTTACAACCTCCTTATTCTCTTTAAGGTGAAAATTATACTGAATAATTAGTTGTTTAGCAAAAAAATAGGCTAAGGCGACGACAAAGGTTATTAAGGGGGTATGTGCTAAAATACGTCAGCAATATACTGTTTTTTTTATACAAAGCAATTATGGATTTTGGCGACAAAAATACACAAGATTAACATTAGTATGCTTTATAAGACTAGTGTTTCCAAAACACGATTCATTTCACTTTACTCGATAGAAAAAAATCAAAAATCAACCCTTTTTTGGAAGCAAAACCCATCTGTCTACTTCAGTTATGAAAATATCGACACCAGATTTAACATAAACATAGACAAGTATTATACCTAAAAGATAACTGTTTCATTTTTTTTTTTCATATTACTTTTATAGTGTCAAAAATAGTGATTTGGCGCTTAAGACATTTGCTTTAGAGCGCAATATTTCATAGTAATCATGGAACGGGGTAGTGCGCTGATTGGCTCTTCTGGCTGACTAAGTATGGGGCCTTAACGGTTTATTATGTATGTTAAAAGAAACCAAAATGAAGAAGCTAAAACCAACTGAGTCTAAAAAGATGACTATAATCTTTTATATGGATAATATTGTTGAAAATATCGTTTATCTATTCTTGCTGTATTTCTATCCGGAGAGTTTGCTAGCCAGCGAAGTTACTTGCCCAAAAGGCAAAGTCCAGCCTTAAGTTGGCAATATTATAAGGCAAAGTTGATAAGGTTAGCATTATAGACGAAGAATATATCTTTTACCTTCAAGATCATAAGAAAACAGTCTTGAACAATCTCAGAAGTTATGGTAGGTTAAAGAAATTTTTTCCTTGGACGAGCAATGAATTATATAGCTTCATTACTATCCGAGTTTTATGTTTCAGAATTTTCAAGCACCTGTAATAAAACTTGAGACGTGCACCGAAATATCCTCAAGTGAAATAAAAAATTCTGTAATATTGTTTTTGATGTTACTTTGGATATTGCACCACATTAAACATTGATACGTCACTGAGTGTAGAACTTCCGGTTATCTTACTAACTTGAAGATGGGTTATCTAAAGTGGCAAACTTTCACTTTTTTCTCTTTTTGAGTTATGTTATGACAAAGTGATAGTCGATTCTTTATAAATTATATAAGGAGGAGTATGCAAAAGATTTTATTACTATTTCCCTACCACATTAATACGCCAGCTCTTTATTCGCCTTATTGATAAACGTCGATTAAAGTGCTCCAAGTTTTAACCTGTATTACTTTTGCTCGAGACCTGATATCCCGGCCTCAGGTTGGCAACGCACCATACAACCCTTTGGAATCTTTAGGCGGAATGAATTTACTATCAGGAAATCCGTCTGCTTGTTTGCCTTCCAATATCATAAAAATAAAAAAAATCACAAAACATCTCCCACAAAAAACCAACTGCCTTCAAGTCAGTATCGCAATATCAGGTTTCAGATAGCTTAACCTTAAGGCCCCATACTCAGTCAGCCAGAAGAGCCAATCACCACACTTCCCCGTTCCATGAACAATGGCGCTCTAAAGTAAACGTTTTAAGCGACAAATCACTATTTATAACAATATAAAAGTAATTTGAAAAAAAAAAAACTGAAACGATTATCTTTTAGAAATAATACTTATCTATGTTTATGTTAAACCTGGTGTCGATATTTTCATAACTGAAGTAGACAGATGGGTTTTGCTTCCAAAAAAGGGTTAATTTTTGATTTTTTTCTATCGAGCAAAGTGAAATGAATCGTGTTTTGGAAACACTAGTCTTATAAAGCATATTAATGTTAATCTTGTGTATTTTTGTCAGCAAGATCCATAATTGCTTTGTATGAAACAAACAGTAAACTGCTGACGTATTTTAGCGTATATGGCCCCTAAACGGGTAAATAACTAAGGCTATTTAGAAAATAAAAACTGTAGTTGAAAATTTAAAAGAAACACTTTGAAATGGTTGAAAATTGACGTGTTGGAGAGACCAGACCTTGTTACGATTACATATATATTATTTATGTATTACTCCGCAACACGGCGCCCCGTCCGAGTAAAGGAATTGATTTCTCCATAATTTAGTAGTGAAAACACCTCCTCGGGATCTTTGCAGCAATAAAAACAAAATTCGTTTGTATTATATTATTTACATTGAAATGCATTCTTTATTTTCTCCGCGCTTTTTAAACAACTTTTCTAATTTGCTTCTACCCTCAGTTTTAATACAAATAATTAACATTTGATTCCTTCGACAGTTTTCGTCTGATATTTTATTCAAGAGTTTTCATTAAAATTATAATGAAATGTGTTTTATGAATATCAAAATTTATCAGACAAGATTCACCGAAGTTTTATACGTAAAGAGAAACTTTGTGCATATTAATTAATTTTATGATGGGATAATCCTATTAATATTATAAATGCGAAAGTTTGTATGTATGGATGTTTGTTACTCTCTCACGCAAAAACTACAAAGCCGATTACGATGAAATTTGGTATGTAGGTAGCCGAAGACCCAGAATAACATATAGGCTACTTTTTATCCCGGAGTTCCCGCGGGATTGGGACTGACGCGGGTGAAACCGCGGGGCGCAGCTAGTTACTAATAAATACGAAACAAAAAGAGAAGTTTAATCTCTAGTAGTGTTATACATTGGTGCTGTCGACAAACATACATAGTAACTATTAAAGGAATAGAGGACAAATTATGATAATTTTTAAAAAAGACGACATTTAAAAACTTTATCCCTATTATGGTTTCTAGAATAAACATGGAACTAAGTTGGATGATAGGTAGTAATAACTGCAGATATTATTATTATTTTTTGTTTTTTTTTTATTTTTTTTTTATGTTATAGGAAGGCAAACAAGCAGACGGATTTCCTGATGGTAAGAAACTTATGCCACCTAGAGACACCAAAGGTGGTAATGGTGCGTTGCCAACCTGAGGTCGGGACGTTAGACCTCGAGCAAAAGTAAGTTTACCGGCTACCTTACCCTCCGAACCGGAACACGTCACGACGTTATGGCGGCAGGAATAGGTAAGGCGTTGGTACCAATCCGGGCGAGTCGCTGCGAAACTCTACCAGCTAGTCGGATGTCACGGTGTTAGTGATGGTAAGCCTATGCTCGCCTTTTAAGAGCTGCCTGGCACAGGAAGGCAGATGGTCTATTCTACAAAGGAGCCTGGACCAACACGGGTGTGATACTTTGATCGTCAATTTGTTATATTATTTTGTTTAATATGACATATTTTATTATCTCTATAATACTAGCTGCGCCCCGCGGTTTCACCCGAGTAAGTCCCATTCCCGCGGGAACTCCGGGATAAAAAGTAGCCTATATGTTATTCTCGGTCTTTAGCTACCTACATACCAAATTTCATCGTAATCCTCTTTGTAGTTTTTGCGTGAAAGAGTAACAAACATCCATACATCCATACATACAAACTTTCGCATTTATAATATTAATAGGATATAAAAACCAATGCCACTTTTCGTTGTAATTTTATAACTCAGGAACGGGCTCACCTATCCAAACCAAATGTTTAGGCTTTGTTCGGACTATTTAGTAGATGGTTTATGTGAAGTTTGCATAAAATCCATACAGCGGATCTTCATTTATCACATTTTTTGTAACAAATTAATTCAATAAATGGCGGATCATTTTGTTAATGGGTATTTTTCAAATTTGAACTTTTTTCGGATGGGGATTGTGCTGACACATTTAAATCTTTTTCAGTTGATTTTTTTCTTTTTTTGTTTTTTCGTGCTATGTCATTAATGCGGTCATATACGTAGGAAAGCATTGGTAGGGGCCCGGTCCCTACTAATTAAATATTTTTACATTTCTTCACATTTTACCTTTTTGGGGCGATTTTGACATTTTTTTTCAAATTTAAGTCGCAATTACGATTTTATTTTAATTGAATATATTGATTTTGCCATAACTGTCGCAATCAGCCATACATTTCTAGCAACCATGAAGTAAGAAATTGTATAAAAAGTTCTTTGAAAGTGTGAAATAAAATATCCTGGTAAGGAAAATGTAACAAAATACACCGTTTACAATGCTTGCGGTATCAATTCCTGAATCGAGCTTAGTGGCTTTCATTAGAAACCTTTCATCTAGTTGCGGACAAATACAGCGTAATCGACGACTAAGATAAGTCCTACATTTCTGAGAACACTTTGAGGTCCGTTCCAATGTTACTTGTTAAAATAATTATTGGTTTTAGATAATATTTAACTGGTGAATAAAATAATGTTATACATTATCTGTGTTTTTAAAGTGTTTAAAATAGTTTATTTATGTTGTTTTTATGGTATTGGAAGGCAAACCAGCAGACGGATTTCCTGATGGTAAGAAATTCCCGCCATCTAGAGACACCAAAGGTGGGTTATGCGTATAATACACGTCGTGACGTTATGGCGGCAGGAATATGTAAGGCGTTGGTACTGATCCGGATGAGTCACAGCGAAACTCTACCACCTAGTCAGATGTCACAGTGTTAGTAACAGTAAGCCTATGTTCGTTTTTTATGACCTGCCCGGTAGAAAGGCAGATGGTCTGCAAATGTCTGAAAGGCGGATGGTCTGAAAAGGAGCCCACACAAACATCTTGCACAATTGCAAGTATTCTTAGCTTGATGAATTCCATTATTGAATATATTGACTTTGCCATAACTGTCGCAATCAGTCCCATATTTCTAGCAACCAATAAGTAAGAACATGCATACATATCTCCACGCCAAGTCCCTTACGAGGTAGGCAGAGAGTATCGAGTGGCAGACCTCGCGATCCTGACAGACCTGTCTTGCTTCCTCCACATTCATTACCCTTTTCATACAAACCCGTTTCGGAGACTCTTGACACCACCCTCGGATAATATCCGATTGATCTGATCGTGAAATGTCAGCCTTGGTCTCCCCGGGTAAGTACATCCACATTCGCATTGTATATCTGCTTTGTCAATCTTTCATTACCATGAAGTAAGAAATTCTATAAAAAGTTCTATGAAAGTGTGAAATAAACTATACTGGTAAGGAAAATGTAACAAAATAAACCGTTTACAATGCTTGCGGTATCAATTCCTGAATCGAGCTTAGTGGCTTTCATTAGAAACCTTTCATCTAGTTGCGGACAAATGCAGCGCAATCGACAACCAAGATAAGTCCAACATTTCTGAGAACACTTTGAGGTCCGTTCCAATATTACTTGTTAAAATAATTATTGGTTTTAGATATAATATAAATTAACTGGTGAATAAAATAACGTTATACATTATCTGTGTTTTAAACGTGTTTAATACAGGTTATTTATGTTATAATTATTTCAGTTTCTTTAGTAAATTTAGAATCTCTTTTATCTTTTAATTATTTGCATTTACTTTGTGTTTTTTTTTTATTTGTCAAATTTTGTGCACCACTCCATGTGTTTTGGTCTATTACCCAGGGTCAATCTGTAAAATTAATCTTCCCCGAAGAGACACAACCAGGGCACCTAAGACCAGCCTAAGACACTAAGTTCCACAATCTTTTTTTTTATATATTATAGGAAGGCAAACAAGCAGACGGATTTCCTGATGGTAAGAAATTCACGCCGCCTAGAGACACCAAAGATGGTAATGGCGCGTTGCCAACCTGAGTTCAGGATGTTAGGCCTCGAGCAAAAGTAAGTTTACCGGCTACCTTACCCTCCGAACCGGAACACGTCATGACGTTATGGCGGCAGGAATAATCTAATAGGTGGCAAGCCTTAAGCCCAAGATTAAGTGCACTAAAGACTGATTTCACCTATCATATTGTAAACCTAGTTTAGTAAAACGAAGTTCCATGTTGACGAGTTTAATTATTTCATAAGCCTCTGTAAGTACAGTAGTACTATTTAAATAATGTGCTTCGGCTGTATTCATCAAGCTTCGGAAATCCGAATGTATTTTAAAGATATCTATACAGTTATTACATAATTAATCATTTCGCTTAAATTAAGATTAAATTGGCTAAATTTAAAAATTAAAGTATAAAGTGTAAAAAGAGTAAAACGTGTAAAGCCGAAGCGCATAATTTAAATAGTAATACTGTACTCCTTTAATATCGACGAAATACTCTAAACATGTTGACCGCCTCGTTGGTCGAGTGGCTAGCGTACACGCCTAACTACACCGAACAACCGCGAGGCTTGGGTTCGATTCCTGACGGGGGCAGGCAATTGTGTGATGCACGTTTAGATGCCTGCGTTTCCGGGTCTGGATGTTTATTAAATTTATTCTGGTATCTATATATGTATTTCTATGTTTAAGAATCGTTGACTAACACCCATAACACAAGCATATAATTTGCTTACTTTGTCCAGAGATATTTATTATTTATTTATTTATTCTCACGTAAAATAGTTAAATGATAGAATATTGATAATATTGAAAATTTCTTTAACGATAAAATTAACATGTTTGACACTCTTAATAATTGACTAAATGCGTGAAATCCGACGTAAGGGATTAAAATAAATACAAATGCTGAATTATAAATAAATTATTTTCTATTTCGTTCTTATTTTGTTAGAAACGAATAAAACAATTTTTTTTGTTTTTTCATCGATTCGTTTTCGTAAAATCGTATTTAGTAAATACGGAAGAGGGAAAAACATTGCTGCAGTATAATCGCTCGTGTTAGATGTGATTATTTTCTACAGGAATTAAAAAACATAAGCATGCCTTTTTGTCATTAAAGTTGACAGCTAAAAATGTGCTCCTTCTTTACAGCTGCTTGCTGTTTGTTAGGCCAAAATATTTAGTTTCATCTTTAGTAGTTTTTTGGGCAGTGTCAATACGTGGTCATGAAAAGAAGGAACATTAGAGGAATGAGTTAGAGGATTTTATGAGTATGACAATGCAAACGTGGTAGATGTCACCTATTTAAAATATCTTTACCCCAGAAGAGGTAGGTAGAGGTGCAACTAGGGCACCCACGACTAGCAGAAGATACAAA
>NJDD01001002.1:12047-52677 GCA_002245505.1 Calephelis nemesis | reverse complement strand
ATAAAATACTTAATATAATTTGTTTCGTTATATTTATGAATGTTTGTATGTATTAAATATATTTTAATACGACACTAGCAATATTATTATATTAAAGATATTTTAAGTATTAAATTAATATGTTAGACTAGACTCGCTTTGCATAATTCTGTGCTTATTCCAATTGTTGTATGGAAGCGAGAGTTGGGTATGTCAGCAAGAGAGTAGGATAAATGTGGTCGAAATAAGAGCGCTACAGAAAATCTGTAGTGTGACGCTCGCTGATCACATTCATAACAGTGAGATCCGATTAGGGTTTAAATGAAGGTGTTGGTGTTAAAATGAGAAAGGGCACGCTCCGCTGGTTATGTCATGTAGAAACAATGACAGATGAAAAATTGACAAAGCAGATATACAATGCAAGTTTGGATGGATGTAGGTATCTAGAAAGATCTAGGTTGACATTCTACGACCAAATCGCTCGGGTACTATCCAAAGGTAGTGTCAAGAGTTTTCGAAACCGGCGTGTTTTGTATGCAAAGGGTAATTAATGTGGAGGAAGCCAGATAGGTCTGCCAGGATCGTGTGGTTTTGCACTTGATACTCTCAGCTTACATCGTAAGGAACCTAGGAGGTCCTGGCCCTAAATCCTGGGGGTCCGGACCCCAGCTCCCTCCCCAAAAGTTTTACCTCTATTGTGGCCTGGGTGTTAGGTCTATTGTGAAAGTATATCGTCTACGGTACTCTCCAAACGACAACATGATTCTGTCATAATATTTATTATTATAGTGCTACTTGTTTCCCCCCTAAAAATAATAATCCTGGGTATGTTTTTGAAAGAGCGGTTAATAACTTACTACTGTAGTGCCTATTAGTTTGTTGGGAACATACACACCTTGCAAATCTTAAAAATGTAGTTTCTTTTCAACAATTTGATCTGCTTTTAAAAAAATGCAAAAAAAATCCAACGCCATTACGACGATGCGGTTTGATATTCCTTATTATTAGCTAGTAATTTCGTGCGGCTCTGTAACTATTATCAACATCAGAATGGTAATTTTTTGACTTAGAAAAAAAATTAGGTATAGGTACTTAATAATGGATAAGTGTTAATAACTAATCGCAGTAAAACTGCAAAACCGACTCCAACTATTTCACTTCGTATCACGTCGCTTTTTGGTAATTCTTTTTTCGAAAGATAGCAATTGATTCCAAAATGGTCGCACATAAATTTTTTAAAGTTTAAAAGTTTTTGAGTTATACTTAAGAATGCATACATTTTTGTTTATGTTAACGACCTCATCAATGATAAGAACTACCCCGGAATTATAACCTATCTTTCTAAAAAAGAACCAGTGAAATCTTGATCTACCTTTCTAAAAAGGAACCACCAAATCGGTTTCTTATTGGTCGAGTAAACGCTGAACAAAAATAAAAATTGCATTAAAATTAAGAACCTCCTCCACTTTAGAGTCAGTTAAAAACCACTAGTTGGATCTTGATCGTAACCACCTCGGAATCATGAGCTCGTTTTTCGTCGGTGGTTAAAATGTACAGCTAAATTGAAAACCATCTCATCTTTGTGTAGGTAGATATAACAAGACGCCTTTTCTTCGATTCTTCCTCTTCTTTTATAAACATTAAAAAGGGTTCTCCACCTCTAATTCGTCTAAATATTTATCTTTGTAAGGTCGAGCAGGTCGTTACACAATGTTCCGTGTAAGGCTGAGCGCACACTGCAGTCATGACAGTCTTAAGACAGACTATTGTGTTAAAAAATATACCGATATTCGTAAATTTCAAACAAAACTTCTTTCGGATAAAATTATCAAATGCCCATAAAAAGTGCATCGGCAAATCTGACTAACGATTTCTATAAATTTTAAAGAAACAAAAAAAAATCAGCTCAAATTCAAATCCTGTCTGGGGAGAAATTTTGTCTTTCTTTAAAATTTAAAGAAATTCAACTCAAGCACAGCGCAAGTGCTAAAATAAAAATATCTTGAGATAAACGAAAGTTATGGCCATTTTAATGTGAATTTCATCAGTAACGATAAACTCATTTAGTAGGTACTCAGAATTGTGTCATATTTATAGAACATAACATGGAAAGGAATTAAAAATTTCGCCACGAGACTTGAATCCTCAGTAGCTCAAATGGTTATCAAATGGTGGATCATTCGTCGGCTACAGACGAAAGGTTACAGAATCAAATCGTGTCTGGGGCAAAATTTTTTCTGTCTTTAAAATTTATAGAAATTTAACTCAAGCACAGGGCAAGTGCTAAAATAAAAATACCTGACTAACGATTGTCGGCTTCCCTTTTGTATTAATACCGATGCGCATATCAACGACGAAACAGTCTTAAGACTGTCGTGACTACGATGTGCGCTCAGCCTAAAAGAAACAATAAGATGCTAAATAAAGATTGTATTCTTGATGCTAACGTCTAAACAATGTATGAAAACCATTAAAATGTCATTCAGAAAACTTTTAAGTTCTTATATCTTTGAGCTATTCTGTTTATAGAGTTTATACTCTGCGTCGTCGGCACTAGATGGAATTCTATTGTATACACTTCAGTCGGCCGTCAGTAACTAACAACCAATTACTGAATGTCAAAGTGAAGTAGACGTTATCTTTAGTGTAAGCCCTGATGACGCTGCAGTAAAAAGTGAAACAGGTTGATTTTAATCTTAAACCGTTGCATATTATTAACAATTTTAGTTATTTATACGGGATGTTTTTTTTTATTTGTCGATATTTTGGCCTAGTTGTATAGGCCGTGGTCACACTGGTAGGTTTACTCTTTATTTTCTCATTCTTATACCTACACTTTCTTCCAAATCCAAATCTTTCTCGGATCTATCTCCACAGATTTTCCAAAACGCTTTCTTTTCGACCGCACTTATCTCGATTTCAAGTTTTTTTTTGATATACCCAACTCTTGCTCTATTAGACTTTTAACGAATTTTATGAAAAGGGTAATTAATATGCAGGAAGCCAGACAGGTCTGACAGGATAGTGAGGTTTAGCACTCGATACTCTCTACCTATCCCATAAGGGCCTTGGTGTGAAAATACGTGTGTATATATGAGGGTTAAACTTCTCCAATTTTTTCGGAGGACTCTCGCAAAAGTTAGGAAAGGTGCAAAAGAATGGCGAATCAATAAGTCCAATAATTTCAGGAAATAGCTTGGGAGTTACATATAAATACTTTGGTACATTTTCCCCGTGTTGGTCTGGAAACCCTGAATAAAATAGACCCTGTCAGGCAGCTCGTAAGAGGCGATCATAGGTTACGTGGATCTTTACCAACGATACCACTATTGCTGTGCAGCAACTTGCTCGAGTAGTCTTACCAATCCCTGCCGCTATAATGACTATATAATATTCCGGTCCAAAGAGTGATATAGCCGATAGATTTGCACAATAGGCCTAACACCCTGGATACAGAATATCGACGCACCTATAACATTTATGGTGAACTCGCTTCCACTCGCGGCTACGAGGTAAATTTTTATGAATTGTGGTCTATGTGTTATTCTGATGTATAAGCTATATTCCTGTAAAGTTTCATCTCAATCCTGTATGAAACCCCGGATTTTCAACTGTCACTAAGCCAATTTTCATCAAAATCAGTTGAGGTTTACCGCTAAAACCTCAACAAGTTATCTCATTTAAATTAGTATGGACTTCGCCTATTCATATTTCGTAGAGCAAGGAAGAACTAATATTTTCTTAAACCGAGTTTATTTCTTTTGCCTTGGTAATGCTGCTTTGATCTCGGGCGTTATGATAACAGGAATATGAATTGTAATTTATTTTATCATAAAATAGTTACCGTTGTGATTTACAACCGAGTATTATTAAACGGACTTTATAAACGGTTTAGGTGTTTTCAACCGACTAGTATTACTGCCAGATTTCTATATTCAAGAAAAATAATCGCTGTGTTGGTCTAGGCTCCTTTAGAATAGACCATCTGCCTTCCTGCCAGGCTTGCCTTACCTATTCCTGCCACCATAACGTCAGTGCTTACCGTTGACGCGTTCCGGTTAGGAGGATAAGGTAGCCGGTAAACTTACTTCTGCTCGAGGTCTAACATCCCAGCCTCATTTTGGCAATGCACCATTACCACCTTTGGTGTCTCTATTCGGCGTAAATTTCTTAGAAATTCCGAAATCCGTTTGCCTTCCGATATCATAAAAATAAAAATGAAAAAATGTCTCCGTTTTCAGCACACAAGCAAAGAAATCTTATGATGACTTGCTGGTAGATGTTATAGGTGCGTCACTGTCTTCTGGTCAGGGCGCTAGGCCTGATGTGAAAGTCTGCCAGCTACCCTAACCTCCCGGTAGGAAAATGACAATGTCATTATGCTAGGAATAGGTAAGGTGGTGGATCGCTACCCGGCCAAGTCGCTGCATTGCACTCTTCTACCAGTGGTCTTGTTGGTTATAATCCTTTTAACATATGCTCACTTCATGTAAGCTACCAGTCGTCAGTCAGTCTATTTTCCACAGGGAACCCGACCTAAGTAATCTATATTTCAATATTTCATATTTTAAATGCCAAAATCTCTTTTTGTGAGAGATCAAGCACACAGTTCTCCGGGTAGCTATCAGTAGTAGTATATTCACGCCCATATCCCCAAAGAGGTAGGCAGGGGCACAACCAGGGCACCCACGACTAGCCGAAGACACTAAGTCCCACAATGTGATAGGTGGCAAGCCTATCGAAAACTGGGCATTGGAAAATTCGAAAACCCAAATTTTAATTTTGTTGCCCGACCCATTATTCTAACCCGGGACTTCATACAGTCAAGTCCATCACCTGAACCGCTAGACCACAGAGGCGATGATGTGGCCTTTAGATACCATAGATATTACAGGTGTTTTGCTGTCCTACAGCTGAGATGATAGGCCTATTGTGCAAGTCTCCCGGTTAACCTAACCTCGGGCCCGGAACATGTCAGAGTCCTTGTGACGACAGGAATGGGTAAGGCGGTGAATCCCTACCAGGGTAAGCTCCTGCAGAGCTCTCCATCACTCTTGTTAATCTTGTTAATGATATTTTAATAAGTGCTTGTCTCTCACGAGCTACCTACCAGAGTAGAGGTGGTAGAGTTTCGCAGCGACTCGCCCGGATTGGTACCACCGCCTTACCTATTCCTGCCGCCATAACGTCATGACGTGTTCTGGTTCGGAGGGTAAGGTAGCCGGTAAACTTACTTTTGCTCGAGGCCTAACATCCTAACCTCAGGTTGGCAACGCACCATTACCATCTTTGGTGTCTCTAGGCGGCGTGAATTTCTTACCATCAGGAAATCCGTCTTCTTGTTTGCCTTACTATAACATAAAAAAGTCTATTCTACTCAGTTGACCCCAAACAACATACGGTAAAACTTTTACAGCTTAAACGATGAACCGATTTTTAAAAAACTTTATATTCTTATTAGCTGTTGCTTGCGGTTTCACCTGCATTTTTACAGTAACTCGTTGTGCGCTTGGGATGAAAAGTAGCCTTTATGTTAATCTTGGTAATCCAGATAGTAAATCTATCTGTGTTCCAAATTTCAGACAAATCCGTTCAGCCATTCAAACGGGAAAGTGTAACAAACATTCATTCCTATATACTCACAAACTTACGCATTTGTAATATTAATAAGATAGTCAAAGTTGTTTTTAGTCAATTATAATTAAAAATCCGCCCTCAAAAGATTATAATGGAGTAAAACCCTTTGTACGTTGAGGAAATCATGGGCATACTGCTAGTAGGTATTATAAATACCTATTTAAGAGCTGATAATATGGGTTTAAGCTTAATATTATCTATGTAACATGGTTTTAATATGGTCGGATTGAGGCCATTCCCGAAGTTTGTGAAAGAGGATTATCGTTTGGTGAAACATTACGTGCGGTGTTTTTGTGTTAAAGTAAACTTACATTGTATATTCTTTAACGGCCAATGTTAATATTATATTTCTAAAGATGGATTTCAAGCAATCAAGATAGCTGCGTATCCGCCGGCCTATCCTATACATAATTGCCATATTTATCCTGTCCTCAGATATGTTATTGGCAAGCGATAACATAAAAATGGATCAAAATATCAATCTTGGACAGCAAGATTTGGATTAGGATTGATTATTAATATTGGCTGTTCGTCTATAGGCTTCTTCGTAGGCTACGTTTGGCGTTTATCACATGGTACCGCTCACCGCCGCGTCGGGCGGAAACGAAACAGCGGATTTCGAACCGGTTTTCCGCGCGGTAAGACGGTTTAAGCGCCTGTCCGCGCAGATGATTTACCGCGGTTGTGATAATTTTGATTAAGGTGACTGGCAAAAAAGGACCCAGAAATAGTAGCATCAATCTGTCTTTTATGGAGGATAAAGAAAAATATATTTTAGATATAAAAGACAGATATTGTGGTCATTCATTTCTACGAAGCAGAATTCTAAGTGAGACATTCATGGTTTCACATAAAACCCGTTGGTAGAAAATCGACCGTAATAAATTTTAATATCTTGTTGATAAGAACGCCATGTTCATTTCTCGGGACTAACTACTTTGTTTTCTAACTGTGTGGTGCGCCATCTGTGATCTTTTATCGTTATCATCAATATACTTGTTTGTGTGTGTCAAATGCATGGTAGTGTGGATAATGTTTTATTTATTGATTTAATGTACTTTGTAAGCATTATCATTGAAAATAATTAGCGTTCTGGACTTCTCCTACACATAAACATAAACAAGTGTGCCAAATTTGATGTTACCTCCGTCAGCGCAAGTTTCGTAAAAATAGGTCCAAAGCTTTTACTTGATGTATTAGTATATATATACCTGCACCTACAACGATCCGCGTGGTTATGTTGTGCCCCGTATGTAATGCACCGCCTCTGGTAGTTCTGGTACAGATGCGGCGAGAGCACCGCTCGACTGCGCTGTCGCGCGGAGTTAGGTATATACGGATTTATAGGAAGCCAATGCAAAAAATCCGCTTCACCGTCTGCGGTGGCGGTGTGCGGTGCTGCGTGTTAATCACCAGTTAGGCATCCATCATCCGTGAATCGAGAGAGTCCATCCATCATTACTCCGACAGATGTTTGTATTTCTGGATATGGGTGGTTATAATACCAGTATTTGTTATCGTATCTTAGTATTTTTCTTTATTCGAGTTTTTGAGTTTGTTTCATCTGACGTTAAACATCCTGTGTTTGTAAAATTCCTGGCGACCTTATTAATCAAAGTGGAAAATAACAATGTTAAAGACTAACGACGAAACGCTGGCTAACCGAGTTCTTACTGAAAAGTGTGTAAGCTTGTTATGCTACAGAAACAACAAACTGTTATATCGCGATGTAGAATATGGAATAGATCAAAACCGAGAGTGGTGTCAATAATTTCTGAAACCAGAGCCTATTAACTTGTTTGTGAGAAAAGTTAGGTAGGTTTTTCACTGGGCAGTATACTCTTTATCTGGCTGAAAGAGACCTGGCGTGAAGATGTGTCGAGGATTTCGAACCTATGTGCGCTATTTAATTGTTAATTTCATCGATAGTTCAAGTGTCGAATATTGTTCGCCTCTACAAATTTATTTATTATCGTCGCCATTTTCCTTTCTAGGTGACGACGTTAACCTTATACTATGTAGACGAGACCAAGACAGCACTTCGCTTACCGGCACGTGACATATTTTATTCATGAGACCGTCCTTTGTGTCATGAAATTCTGTAAGAACGCAAAAAATTACAGATTTATTAAAACCACTTCAGGCGATTTGCTTCGGTCCGACCACTCCACCCGTATCTTCTTGTTCGTAACCAGGGCTTGAAATACCGGTACCTAGTAATGGCCTTGAAGCAATACCGATACCACGGCGTTACCTGTACTGTTTGTACCGGTACCAGAATTAGTATCGGTACTATTGGTTTAAGAGTGTTTATAACGGTACAAGATTATAAATTACGTATCATTTTGCTTCAATCGTAGATATCGCTGTTCCTTCATGAAATATTAAAATAATACTGATACATGAAAAGAAAAATTGGCGACGTCACACTTGTATTTAACGGGTACCTTAATTGGATGCTGGTTTTTATCGGTATTAGTACCGGTACTAGTTAGATACCGTTATCGGGTTGGTACCGGTATATTAAGTACCGGTATCAACTTTGGAACCGGCATTCAAGTATCAAAATGGCAAGAACCGCTAAATACCGGTACAGAACCTATACTTTTCGTACCCGTTCCAAGTCTTGCCCATAACTTTAAATAGGTAGATGAAGGTTTTTTTTATGATATTGGAAAAATCTGTCGATTTCCTGATGGTAAGAAACTCACGCCGCCTAGAGACACCAAAGGTGGTAATGGTGCGTTGCAAACCTGAGGCCGGGATATTAGTCAGATGTCACAGTGTTTGTGATGAAGCCTTTGCTTGGCTTTTACGAGCTGTCTGGCAGGAAGGCAGATGATCTATTCTGCAAAGGCACTCGGACCAACACGGGGAAAAACCAGGTCACCAACAATTAGCCAAACTTATTTTACCCTCAAGTGTCACTTTACATGCAACTGATGCAAACCGAACATAGTTGCTTCAAAGACGAAGATAACAGTAAAATCTTTGATCAATATCCATACACAATGATTAACATCTATTTCCGTAGTCCTTGACCTGCGGTTTTGAAACTGAACCGTAACAAACCTGTATTGCAAATATATACCCTATCATCTATAGAACAATGTTGAAAATTTATTGACACAAGACCCGACCTTTGTGGCTTTCATAAAATTGTAACGTTTAAAGATGAAAGATGTGTACTTTTAGATTCGCCCTACATACCTTTGGTAGGTTTTACGTTTATTTAAAAATGCAGTTTTTTAGCCTTGTGTAGTTCCCCGTGTTGGTCCGGACTCCTTTGCAGAATAGACTATCTGCTTTCCTGCCAGGCAGCTCGTAAAAGGCGAGCATAGGCTTACCGTCACTAACACCGTGGCATCCTACTAGATGGTAGAGTTTCGCAGCTACTCGCCCGGATTGGTACCACCGTCTTACCTTTTCCTGCCTCCATAACGTCCAACGCTTGCCGTTGACGTGCTCCAGTTTGGAGGGTAAGGTGGCCGGTAAACTTACTTTTGCTCGAGGCGTAATATCCCGGCCTGAGGTTGGCGACGCACTATTACCACATTTGGTGTTTCTTGGCGGCGTGAATTTCTTACCATCAAGAAATCTGTCTGCTTGTTTGCCTTCCATTATCATAAAAAAATACTACTTAGGCATTTTTATTTTAGCACCTGCCCTGTGCTTGGGTTATATTTCTACAAATTAAAAAAAGGTGCTAAAATAAGAGATACGCAAGTTATGGCCATTATAAATGTGAATTTAATTTGTTACGATGAACTCACTAAGCAGGTAATTAGAACTTTGTACCTAAAGGATACAATTACCTGCGTTAACGGCATAGAAAGGAATTAAAAATTTCGCCACAGGATTTAAATCCTCAGTAGCTGAAATGGATAGCCGTTAGAGCATTTAACGAAAGATAAAAACGAAAGATACTGTAAGTATTGAGTATGGTATTTCATGATTACAGTATTTCTTGGCATCGGGATGTGATGACCTAATCACCCGCTGTTGATTATTTTTCAAATGCAGTTGGTTATAACAAAGTGAAATAGCGCAGTTCCGCAACTCGTATTGATATCACCGTCTTATTTATGTCTGCCATTGCAACGTCAAAGTTCACCATCGTCGTATTCCAAGAAGTATAAAATAGCCGAGTGTGTGTGTGTGTGAGTGTGTGTGTGTGTGTGTGTGTGTGTGTGTTTGTTGGTGTGTGTATGTGTGCCGACCAAGTTACATCAGCTGACTGACATGTTCGCTAATCGCTATCATAAGACGAAAAATACATTTCAGTGGGTCTTATTTTCAAGTAAAAGAACGAACTGACGAACTAATGTGTGTGTGTGTGTGTGTGTATGTGCGTCTGTACGCGAATGTGTGTATTTATCTGTGACATCATGATCTCTTAACGATCGATTTTGTCGCGGGCTATTAAAAATGTATAGGTTTAGTGACACGGCAAACGTTGTTTTGCCATATAAATGAAAAAATGTTAAGGTGAACAACCCTTATCGCTTAAGGGTATGAGAAATAGATGTTGGTCGATTTTCAGACCTACTGAACATGCTTACAAAATTTCATGAGTATCGGTCGAGCCGTTTCGGAGGAGCAAGGGAACAACCATTGTGACACGACAATATAGGATTTAAAACGGCCGTTGTTAGGTAACTAAGACGAAATGTATATAAATAATATAAATTCAAAAAACTACCAAATGCTACAAATACTAATTTTCTAGCCACACAGAACCGATAATTACTAGAAATTTATATTTTAAAAAAGTGGGTAGAATACACAAACATGTTATTTAATGTCAAAATGAGCTTAATATATATTGGACTAATGAAATGTTTAAAACTCAATTTAAGTGTAGAAAAAAATTATATTATTGAAAATGAAAAAATATTTGAAATGAATGAATATTTTAAATTTGCATGTCAACAGTGACGGATGTGCGTTCCTTGTTTAAACGTAACACCTTAATGTAAGTACCACAATCCAAGCAAATAAATGTATTTGATTTGATTTGATTTGAAATATCTTAAAGAATACTGTAAGTTTTGTTTGTGTGTTTGTTTTCTCACGTCAATTTTCATGAGTCACTTCTTTAACTAACAAATCATTTTCAGTCACGATCTATTGGTTTTAATTAGACTCGTAGTTATAATTTATGACAGCAAAACTGAGAGCAAAACTTATCGCCTTGTGTACTGATTTTTAGGGTTCCGCACCCAAAGGGTAAAAACGGAACCCTAATACTAAGCATCCGCTGTCTGTCTGTCTGTCTGTCTGTCTCCAGGCTGTATCTTGATAATCGTGATAGCTGGAAAGCTGAAATTTTTACAAATGATGTATTTACGTTGCCCGTATAACAAAAAAAACTAAAAATAAAAAAAAATATATTAAGGGGGTCCCCATACAATATACGTGTTTTTTTTCGTATGTTTTTGCTCAATATTAAAACAGAAACAGGTAGATGCTTCAAATTTTCGCAGAATATTTACTTGTATATTTCCTTTCAAAATAAAAGTATCTTCACGCCCATATCCCCGAAGAGATAGGCAGAGGCACAGCCAGAGCATCCACGATTAGCTGAAGACTCTAAGTCCCATAATGTGATAGGTGGCAAACCTATCGCCAACCGGGCACATATCCAAACCCGAGTAACATTTTTTTATAAGAAAATTGGATAAACCAAAGTTTTCTTTTTGTTGCGCGACCCGGGATGCGAACTCGGGACCTCATGCAGTCAAGTCCAACACCTGAACCGCTAGACCACAGAGGCGACCTTTCAAAATAAAATAAATAGTAATAAAGTAAATATTAAAGGGGGGCTACCATACAACAAACCTAATTTTTAATAGATAGATAATAGTACGGAACCATTCGTACGCGAGTCCAACTCCCACTTGACCGGTTTTTTCCATTTTGTTATTTAAATTGTAACATTTGGGGTTTCAAATACCAGTGGAAAATGCTTTTCCTGTACGTCCAGGTCTTATGTCAAGCAACAATGACATAGGTTGTACGAGTATGAGTAACGGTGTGGGCGTCTCCGAATATATGTTATAACAATGTGTCTTAGAGCTATACTTAACCGGGACGCCATTGCGACGTGGCCAGCGATATTGCCATGGCTAGGTCTAGCGTTCCTACGTCGCCAAAGCGTCGCCATTCGTTCGCCAAGCCGTCATACATCTCAATACGAACTAGTTGGCGAAGTCGCTGGCCACGTCGCCATGGCGTCTCGGTGAATTATGATGGCCCTAATTTGTACATTTTGTTTTACATGACCCTCTGTAAGTTGTTATTTATCATATTTAAACTTATTTATCACATATATAAGGCTCAATAAGAACTATTTGAATAAATAAAAGTTATACACGTCACGTATTTACGTAAATTTATGTATTTTTATTTTAAGTATTTTTTATCCGTTCAGCAGTTCATGCAAAAGCGATTTTGACTTCCAATTGTCCACACGTTTTGCGAAAAATGGCGGGAAATCGGAAAAACAACGATATCTTTCGATTTATGTATTAAAAACATATAAATGTATATATTTTTAGGATCCCTGAGAATTCAGCTACCTAATAACGTAAAAATGTGTATGTTTAACCCCAAAACCATTTGTAACAAACAAAATAGTGGCTGCGAGCAGTTGGATGGTTATAGAAGATAAACAAAACTACCAAGGTTCCGGTTGTCCAGTGTTGGTTCGGATTCGCTGAGTATATTAGACCATTTGTCCTTTTCCTAAGCAGCTCGTAAAAGGAGAGCACTATTACCAACCAGATCACTGGTTGTAGAGAGCTGAGCAGCAACTTGCCCGAGTAAGGATCTATAGCCTTACCCATTTCTACCACATTCACTGCGCCACAAGCGTAGTCTAAAATATGAACCACTAAAAATGTAAAAAGAAATTGAAAAAGTATCTTCACGACCGTATCTCAGAAGAGGTATAGCCAAGCGCCACGACTAGCTAAAGACACTAAGTGCGCAATGTGACAGATGCCAAACATATCGCCAACCGGGTACATATCCAATCTCAGAAATGATGATAATTGATAAAACAGATTTTCTTTTTGTTGCCAGACCTGGGGTTCGCATCCGGAACTTCATGATGTCAAGTCCAACTTCGGACCGCTATACACAGAGGTGAAAACAATAATAACTCTCAACTTCTCACCTACTTGACTTGTAAGTCAACATACATACACACATATCTTCACGCCAAGTCCCTTACGGGTTAGGCAAACGCCTAGCGGGTTAGAAATTATAAAATATCTGTTCAAGTAATTGTCATGCCCTTAACAGCGCAGTCGGTCTCACTCAGTCTTATGCGCGTAGATAATGCTCTCGCGCTCCCACTCACAGAGATATTAAAATTTAGTTTAGAGGACGATTTTCCCCTTGGATCGGTCTGTCTTCTGGTCAAAAGTTTTAAAATAGTTGTCGGATGAACTTATATAAAAATGGAGCGTCAGAATCTACGTGAAGTTAACTAATTATTTTGAAACCCATAAGGCGTCTGTCAAACAATATGGCCGACGGAAAGTGTCTGGGAGTGTAGACAATTTATTTTTAACTATACACTCGAAAACATATACGAAAATCAGCCATGAGAATTTACGTGAAGTAAGTAATGTTTTTATGTACCTTGATTACCTGATACCTGGATCCAAACCTCACGATCCTGACAAACGTGTTCGACTTCCTTCACATTCATAACCTACTTGACTTACGCTCTTGTTTCAAGTCTTGTTCTTTAATAACCATGATGAAAGAGTCATAATACTAGGATGTCTTGTCAATATCAGTTAATTCCTTTATATCACATTCGCATTGCAGACAAATAAATTTTTTATGTGATAGGTCAACGAACAAGTTCAGGGTCTTCTGTTGGTAAGAACAACCATGGCCTATAGTTGATCGCCTTGATCTTTTGTCGTTGAACAGGAGTTGAAGCTCATTTAGCATCTTCTACCAAATCACTTGTATGCTTATATATATATATATATATATATATATATGTATATTGCAGGTGGCATCACATACATTATTTCGGCTAGTCGCGGATGCCCTTATAGTGCCCCTGCCTACCACTTCGGGGATATGGGCGTGAAGATCTTTTTTTACCAAATCACGTGAAGTGCATTACATACATTGTTCACACAGTATTAACCATTGTAAAAGTTGATGTTCGGACAGCACACCAGGGGACTGATTCCGTATCTTCTTAGTGATGATAACTGGGTAAAGTGTACATTAAATAGCTGTTAAATTACGTGTTTATATTTGCTATCTTCTATAACCAATAGGAATACAATGGAGACAGCAAGTACAAAACGCGTCATTTGACAGCTATTTGATGTATATCTGTCAAATGACGTGTTTTGTATTAGCTATCTCCTATGACCAATTGGAATACAATAGAGATAGCAAATACAAAACGCGTCATTTGACAGCTATTGGATTTACACTTTACTCAGTAATCTTCACTAAAAACAGTAATCAGTAATTCAGTAATCTTCACTTCCCCGTGTTGGTCCGGGCTCCTTTGTAGAATAGACCATCTGCCTTCCTTGCCAGGCAGCTCGTAAAAGGCGAGCATAGGCTTACCGTCACTAACACAGTGACCTCTGACTAGGTGGTAGAGTTTCGCAGCGACTCGCCCGGATTGGTACCACCGCCTTACTTATTCCTACCGCCAAAACGTCATGACGTGTTCCGGTTCGGAAGGTAAGGTAGCCGGTAAACTTACTTTTGCTCGAGGCCTAACATCCCGACCTCAGATTGGCAACGCACCATTACCACCTTTGGTGTCTCTAGGCGGCGTGAATTTCTTACCATCAGGAAATCCGTCTGCTTGTTTGCCTTCCTATATCATAAAAAATAAAAAAAATACCGAATAGCCCAGCAGAGCCCTTACCAGGAGTTTATGGCCTGTCAAGTTTACTGTTCTCGCTAACGTCTGTAAATCATTTGCATGAAAAACACTGAACAGCGCCTCTATTGGTAACTAAGAGAAACACATTTTTAAAACCACAGTATCATGGATTTCGAGACGTAAATTACCGAACGTAATCTATACCAACTCATGGTAAAGAGTCAGGACGTCAAATTCCTTTTGCATAATTTTATTATTTGGTGTTCATCTGCTAAGTGGTTTTGTAGATATCTGTTACCAAGCATTATTCCTTCGTACAACAAGCTGAAGGGGCCGACATTTACTTATTCTTCGAAAACATCGGTAACGCGACTCTGATACTTCTTGTTTACTATTGTACATAACCAAACCAACGGAGCACGCCCTACCTTAGTTTTACACCAACACTTTATTTCAATCTCACTCTTTCTAGGATCTCACTGGTGTGATTGCGGTCCACGAGTAACATTACAAATTTCCCGTAGCGCTCTCATTACGACCGACCGACTTCAAAAAAGGAGGACATTCTCATGTCGACTATATGTTTTTTGTGTTTGTTTTAACTCGGCCAATAGCTAACCGATTTTTATAATTCTTTTAGAAAAAGATAGGTCAAGTTTTCGGATGGTCCCTTGTCTGAGGTGTTCGATGTGTGACTATTTCGGAAGAAATTGTTATTATTTATTTATTTAATTTTATGCACAACTAAGTACAAAGGTTACACTTAACGCTATATAGCATTCTATACTAGTTAACCTCTAACAGTTTAGAAACTTAAATTTACAGGTGGTGCACATATTTTGTTAAATACACTTAAAAACTTACAGATTAACAATAAATACAAACATTACATGTATTTATATAATATGAATATGGTAATATATATAGTAATAAATATAAACATATATACATTTATATATAATATATAAAAACAAACACACACATATGTATGAATATGTATACAGTACATACAAAAAAAAAAAAATATGATAATACCGATACAACACTAACTAGCATAAACTACATATTAAATAATCTTACATATATAAAAACATACATATTACACAAGCAAGACATAAAAGAAACTAAATTTCACTTAAAAGATGCGTTTTTAACTGTTTTTTGAAAGATAGTTTGGATGAGGCTTTCCTAATATCTTATCTTAAAAAAAGAATGCCCCCTGTGATGGTCCAGGCTCCTTTACAGAGTGGGCATTTGCCTTCCTGCCAGGCAACTCGCAAAAAGCGAGCATAGGCTTCAACGTCAACGTCACTAGCACCGTGACATCCTACTAGGTGGTAGAGTTTCGCAGCGACTCTTTTTGGTAGCATAGCCTTATCTTTTCCTGCTGCCATAACGTCAGTGCTTGCCGTTGACGTGTTTGAGTTCGAAGGGTATGGTAGCCGGAACACTTACTTTTGCTCGAGGTCTAACATCCCGGCCTCAGTTTGTCGACGCACCATTACCACCTTTGATGTCTCTAGGCAGCGTGAATTTTTTACTATCATTAAATCCGTCTGCTTGTTTGCCTTATAATATCATAAAAAATCATTAATTCGACATGGTGCCTAATAAAATACTTGGAGACGGTTTTCCAGTTTTACTACGCCTAATTATTAATTAAGTTCTAATAATTTTCCAGTCGTAAATGTAAACTAGTTGCGCCTTTCCCTGCTTCTTGGAGGTAAGTGGGCGAAACAGTAATAATATAATTGCCACTAAAGTTAATATAACGGCACATTATACTGTTTGGCAGCAGAATGATCTTTGATTTTCCAAGACATTTTGAGTTTTATAGGTTAGCTACAAATTATATATTCTATTTTATATTCGACATATATTTACAATATATTATATTACAATATATTATATATTTAAATAAAATATATTATGTACAAATACAATATACAGTAGTACTGTTAAAATGTTGCGTTTCGGCTATATTCGTCAAGCTTCGGGAATCCGAATGTATTTTAAAGATAACTATACAGTTTTGGCGCCTTCGAGAGAAAAGATGGTCGAAGTTTTTTTCATAATTATTGAATTTCGTGTTGATTTTACAACAACAACAAATACAAATATCTTTATTCAGCTGTTTTACATTGTGTCATACAGTAAATGTTCGGTAGCAAGTAAAGAATTTTATTTAGATTTAAGTATGGATTTCCGTAAAGTAATGCCTTCTTCTATCAATTGTGATGTTTTGTGTTTCTTATTCAGATTTTTTTCTAGAAAAATCATTAAGTTTTTTCGTGAAATTGGTAGGCAAACAAGCAAACGAACTTTCTGATGGATAGAATTTCATGCCGTCTAGAGACATAAAAGGTGGTAACCCTGAGGACTCGAGGTCTAACAAGTAAAAGAAAGTTTACAAGCTACCTTATCCTGCCTTCCTACGTACCTTACTTACCCTATCCTTCACATCCTTATCGAACCGGAATATGTCAATGGCAAGCCGTTATGGCGACAGGAATAGTTAAGGCGGTTATCACCTAGTCAGACGTCATGGTGTTAGTGATGGTAAGCCTCTGCTTGCTTTTTACGAGCTGTCCAGCAGGAAGGCAGATGGTCTATTCTGCAAAGGAGCCTGGACCAACATGGGAAGTTCATTTTCAGTATTTTTACTTTGACTATTGAACATATAGATAAGTTGGTGGCAATATAATCAAAAACGTATATCTTCAAGTTTGTGACAATAATGAAATCAAAATATTTTCCCCGATTCATATCCCTGAAAGGGTGACAGAGGCAGAACCAGGGCATTCACGTCTAGCCAACGACAGTGAGTGCCACAAACACTATAGGTGGCAAGCATATCGCCAACCGGGCACATATCCAATCCCGGGCAACGTTAATTTTATTAGAAAATTGAAAATATACATTTTCTATTTTGTTTGTTGCCCGACCAGGGGATCGAACCCGGGACCTCAAAAAGTCAAGTCTGACGCCGGACCGCTAGGCCACAGAGGCGATCGTACATGCGTATCATATATACATACATATCTTTAGATCAAGTCCATTCACATTATGTGGAAGCCAGAGAGTATTGAAATCCCTCACGATCAAGATCCTTTCAGACCTACCTGGCCTGCTTCACATTTACTACCCATCTACTTAATCGTATCTGTGGTCCAGCGGTTCAGTTGATGGACTTGACTGCATGAGGTCCCGGGTTCGAAACCCGGGTCTGGCAACAAAAAGAAAATTGGGTTTTCCAATTTTCTAATAAAAAAATCTTGTTCGGGATTGGATATGTGCCCGGTTGGCAATAGGCTTGCCACCTATTACATTGTGGGACTTAGTGTCTTCGGCTAATCGTGGGTGCCCTTGTTGTGCTTCTGCCTACCTTTAAAGGGATATGGTCGTAAAGATACTTTTTTTACTACCCTTTTTAGAAACATGCTGGTTTCGGAGACTTTTGACACCACTCTCAACAAAACCTGAACGATTTTATCGTGGAATGTCAACCTAGGCTACCCGGCTACTTACATCCATCCGCATTCTCATTCTATATCTGATTTGTCAATATTTCGTCTGTCATTCTTTCCACATGACCGAACTAACCGAAACTGAAATAAGACAAAACATATTTTTACATTATTAAAGAACTAAACACCCATTCTAATTATTGCAAAAAAAGTTAAGTTTATTTTTATAAGAACAAACGACGGACGTCTAATGAAAACTTCTACATACCTAAAGTAAAGATCATGATATCTAAACAGGGAGAGATCATTTTAGTTTAATAAAAAGAAAATTCATCCATGTCAACTTTTAAAAAGTGTTTATAGATTGTCGAAATTAATAAATGAGCACCGGTTCGAAAGATAGTCGCCGGTAGACTGTGTAAACATAATGTCAATAAAGAAAGACAGACGGATTTCCCGATCGTATTCGTAATAATACACTATACCTATAGATACAAAAATGTTTATGTTGCATTTGTGTGATATAACTAATACTGTTCCACATTAAACATGAGATAATTAAATGATAATAATGTAAATAAATAATAATTAAAAAAAAAACCTATACAAAAAAAATTGTACCCAAAAATAGACGTCACTGTGGAATGAACGAATGAATGAATTGACATGCTTCTAATATACACTATAGGATTTTACATATTTTGGTCCACATATTTCACAAACTGGTAAATAAACTTTTATCTCACGAAATATTAATCTGAGAGATATTTTGTGGCCTTCTTAGTACTTAATCTGTTTATAAACCATTATTAGTGTTGATAAAAAATTTGAGATTATCAAGAAAACGTTAACTGATTACAAAGTGGTGTTCACGTTATTCACTGTAACTTCGTAATCAGATAACATTCACATTTCCAAAAATGAATAAAGATTAACAGAAATACTTCCAAAGAATTTGAACTCGTTCTCCTCATCTCTCGCTGACAAAGACGAAGGGCGTGGGTTAAAATCCTGTCCAAACTATTTTTTGCAAACATTTTAAAAAATATTACAAGCGCGGGAAAAAGTTCTAAAATTAAACAAAAAATTGTTAACAAAAATGCCAAACGTATTTGTTAACAAAATCAGAAGTGGGATATTTTAAAATGTAATTCAGGAAACTAATGCCCGCGAATAAGTTTTAAACTAATCAGTTACGTTACCTTAATTTTGGTAATCCTCAGCACTCAACCACACAGATTAAAAAACTATTCACTGGATAACAAACTAAATAACAAACAGCTTATATAGCTTATCTTTCCACAATAACCACAAACCACAACGTGATTTCACTGAAAGAAATTTCCAAAAAGTTTACTTGCTGACACAAAAACTATTTTAATTCAACAGATTAAAATACTATGATTATTAGTTGCAAGTTTTTAGTTTTTAGTTGTTTTTTAGAGCGGAGTTTCGGTTTGATTCGCGGGAAGAACACGGCAGTATCTTTGACATCATGATTTCAACTGACTAAATTTAACTCGTTGATTGGATGCAGTGAAGACAGGGCTGCCAACGATGATTGACCGATATAATTCAGCCTACATGTTGGTGGTACTAAAATAGTTTTATTTTTATTTTAGGATGGTAAACGATTGCCAGATGGTAAGTGTCTACCGTCACCGTACTGTCAAGGTTAGGAGTGCCATCCCTGACTATTTAGATATCTTGCCTCGTGCTCACTAATTGTTTACTAATTTCAGAGGCGCCAACTATGTGGGTGTTCAAGGGCTTTCCAACTAACAACAATAATGATGGGAGTACCAGATGGTGGGAAAAAAATATTTCTTCGTATTGATACAGTAATTGGGAATTAGATCATTTGTACTGGAACTGGAATAGTTTTTTTTTTATAAGAATGGAAGGCAAACAAGCAGACGGATTTCCTGATAGTAAGAAATTTACGGTGCACAGAGACAGCAAAGGTGGTAATGGTGCGTTGCCAACCTGAGGCCGGGATGTTAGGCCTCTAGCAAAAGTAAGTTTACCGGCTACTTTACGGCAAGCATTGGACGTTATGGTGGCAGGAATAGGTAAGGCGGTGGTACCAATCCGGGGGAGCCGCTGCAAGACTCTACCGCCAAGGTGTTAGTGATGTTAAGCCTATGCTCGCCTTTTACGAGCTACCTGGCAGGAAGGCTGATGGTCTATTCTGCAAAGGAGCCCGAACCAACACGGGGAGAAATATGGGATAAATGGAGTTTCACCAAGCTCTAGAAATGAAATTGTGTAATATGTTGGTTTTCCTAAAGTAGACCTACTTTTTTAAAGTAGACAACATTTTCACGAGAAGCATCTTCACGCCCATATCCTCGAAGAGGTAGTCAGAGGCACAAACAGGACATCAACGACTAGCCCCACAATGTGATAGGTGGCAAGCCCATCGCCGACCGGGCACATGTCCAACCCAAGCATACTTTTTTTTATTAGAAAACTGGAAACACCACATTTTCTTTTTGTTGCCCGACGCGGAAATCGAACCGGAGACATCATGAAGTCAAGTCTAACACCCGGACCGCTAGACCATAGAAGTGCTAACGAGAGTATCCAAATTTTGTTGTTATTGTAATAAATATAACAATGATAAAGACTATTTATGGTCTTTTCAAATTTTTATACCGTTACACGTAAAGACATACCTGAAAAAAGTTGTTATTTTTATTTAATTTGACTTGAATGAAAATCAGCTTTTAAATTGTTATTTTTTCTTTGTTTCCTTACAAATGTTTGCCAGTTATTTTTTTTAATTTTAAGTCAAATGGATTTGGATCTTATATGTGGTCTAGCGGCCCGGCGTCGGACTTGACTTCTTGAGGGTTCGATTACCGGGTTGCGCAACAAATATTAGAAAACGTATATTTTCAATTTCTTATAAAAATAATGTTGCCCGGGATTGGATATGTACCCGATTGGCGATAGGCTTGCCACCTCTCACATTGTGGGACTTAGTGTCTTCGGCTAATCGTGTTTGCCCTGGTTGTACCTCTGCCTACCTCTACTAGGATATGGGCGTGAAGATACTTACTTTACTTACTTGCTAGTACTCGCTAGCGTCTCCGAAGATTATTTGAATGAAACGGTGAAATGCCTCTCTACTGGTGACTAAGAGAACTATTCTCATTTTTTCAGACTAAAACTCAGATTAAAAACGTTATAGATTTTGATACGTAAATTGGTAAACCTAATCAAAAAATGGTAAAGGTTCACAATACTTGGTGGCATTGTAAACATTATTTATTTTTATGATATTTAAAGGCAAACAAGCAGTCGGATTTTCTGATGGTAAGAAATTCATGCTGCCTAAAGACACCAAAGGTCTAAATGGTGCGTTGCCCACCCGAAGCCGGGGTGTTAGACCTCGCGCAAAAATAAGTTTGCCGAGTACCACATCCTCCAAGCTGTAACTCGTCACCGGCAAGCACTTTCGTTATGGCGTCAGGAATAGGTAAGGCGGTGGTAGTGACGATAAGCCTATGCTCGCCTTCTTCAAGCTGCCTGGCAGGAAGGCAGTTGATCTATTTTGCGAAGAAGCCCGGACCAACACGGGGTTTATTACGTGGGAGAAATTGCTGTTGCTATATAAATTTTCAGAATTGCCTTTCATCAGCGTAGAATTCATTACAGATAAGTTCCAGAAACATAGATGTTCGCTTTATATTAGGGATGTCCGATCTTTTGCTTTGAATCGATATTTTGAATCGTAATGGACAGTAACCCTGTAAATCGATTCACGATCTAAATCGCATGGCATTGAATCGATCTCATTCGATCTTGGAAGATTGTATCGTATTTTATAAAAAAATATTTTAAATACAATGAAATTTGTTTGAATTTGTTTAGAAACTAGCAGTTGCCTGTGGCTTCACTCGCGTTATCACAAGTACCCGTTGTGCGATTGGGATTAAAACCTTTATGCTAATTCATGTCACAATCTGTGTTCTAAATTTCAGACAAAACTGTTCAGCCATTCGAGCGTAAAAGAGTAACAAACTTTCAGCCATCTTTACGAACTTTCGCATTCACAATATTAGTAGGATTTATACACATACAGTTGTAGTTATTTAACAAACGAAAAATCTTAAATAAGCTTCTCGATTCTCTACTCTATTCTGCATTCTGACAATGCAGAGAGTTAGAATATGTAGATATTACATTTTAAAGCGCAAAACCTCAAACACCCCAATTTGTTATAGTTAGTTATGTAGTATAGTTTATTGCAATAAAATAATAAAAATAATATTTATCTAATATAGTAATATTTTATCTAGGTACGCCATGTTAAATCATTACTTGTGAGTGTTTAGGTGACTGAGGTTTTGCGTTTTTAAATTTAATATCTACAAATTCATATTTCACACTTTCGGCACCCTTAAGTAATTCAAAACTATTTCAAGAAGTAGATGTCGTCTTCGAATATGTGTCTTGTGTTGTCAAAGATCGTACTTAAACATTGTTTATGTTGCATTATTTTAGTTTTTAATGATACTATTTTTTTCATATGATCTCCAGGCATACGATTCGATCTTAGCAAAGATCGGATCCCGTCGAATCTATTCGAAAAATTGGCAGATCTTATTACCGTGAATCGATCGATATTGTCACTTGTGATAATAGCAGACATACACACATATATACATACATACATAAATTATTTACTATATAATCCCATTAAAAACAGATTTTATTTTCACTGATTTCATATAAGAGAGAGAGAGAGAATATCTTCACGCCCATATCCCCGAAGAGGTAGGCAGAGGCACAACCAAGGCACCCACGACTAGCCGAATACACTATATAACGATTGTAAAGAAGTTTTACTTCAAAAATCTTTGTCGTTTTAAGTTTGTAGAAAACATGATTTGAGTACTAGAATGGAAAATCTTTTTTAAACAGCAAGCTGCAAATGAGGAGAGATGCTTTTACGTTATGCCAGTAACAGATTGCTCAGACAATCGGCATAAGCTTACAATGAAGCTCACGTTAACTCGTACGAACCTTTTTTATCTTTCTGTAGCAAACAGAAACCATTACAAAAAATTTGTGCTTTTTGCTAGTTTGAAATCTGGAAATTTTAATGAGCAGAACTTAGTTAAAAGTGAGAAAAAAACGTTGAGTAAAATTAGAATAGAGAGGGCCATGTGAGAGTAAGACTCGCACATAAAGGGTTCAGTAGTAGCAAGGATTGATTAGGAATATATTTGGTACTAGCTGACCCGTCGAACTTCGTTAATATGGCACTCAATACGGTATGCCTATACTTGGGGAACTTACTGTGAAGATATGGTACCTGTATATCTGTAATTTTTAACTTATTCCCAATTATATTTATTCATAATTTATAATTTCTTAATTCCTAAAAAAATATGTACATTCTGTTAAAGAGGGGTGTTGTAAATTGCAAGTTTTTAGATGTTAGTGTATGTCTGTTTGTAGCATCATAACATTTGAGTGGATGGAGCGGTTTGTATGCAGATTTTTTGTTTTTGTTGTAATTACGATGGTTCTTAGCTACATAACATTTTTAAAATCGGCGGTCAGCGATTTATTGATTTCATTAATTTTCCTGAAGTGTTATATGTATAGGATTTGGACCGAAATATTAATTTCGATATTCCTCAGTAAAAATAACTTTGATTTTGAAAATATTTGTATAAATGGTAAAGTTATATTTGCGATTTATAAAAATGCGCTCAAAAACTACACACGTCTACGGAAGTCGTTCATATACATTTTTACTAAAACATTTTTTTAAATAGATTATTCACTCTCTTGTTTCAAAAGTTAGAGCATTATGTGTTTCTGTAATGTGTTTGAAAAAAAAAACAATTATTTTAAGTTTCAATTACATGTATCCTCTCCATATCCATCCTTATTTTATTTATTCATTATTTTTAAATGCTAAAATTTTAAATTAGTTCATATAATACAAGTTCCTACTAAGATACAACTACGTGGTGCTTATAATTTGGAAATAAAATGGTTGAGACACACTGACGAACAGACGTACGTGTCGAATCCATAGAGTTTCGTTTTTGCCATCCAGCTACGGAACCCTAAAAGAAATTTTGATTTCTCCCATACAAACTGTTACTATGTAGTAGTGAATTACCATTTACTTTACGGAACAGAGTTTAACGGGACGTTAGTTATTAGAACTAAAATTTTTTCGAGTTAGTTCCGAGCTCCTTTGACGAAAATGCTTTCGAAGCAAGCAGGTAGTAAGAAGCGAACTTAAGTTTGTTTGTTATAAGTACCATGATCAAGGTTAGATGATAGAATTTATGAATCTCCCGTATTTGTTCTACCTACTGCTTTACCAACAATAAAAACAATGCTTCAATGTTTCAAACTGTTACTAGCTAGTAATATTAAGCAATACAAAGTTCGCCGGGCCGGCTAGTTCATTATATTTTACATACGCATATTATATACACAATGTTCGTTCCCGTACTCCTCTGAAACGGCTTGACCGATTCTCATGAAATTTTGTGAGCACATTTAATAGGTCTGAGAATCGGCCAACATCTATTTTTCATACCCCTAAGTGATGAGGGTGACTCACCCCAATTTTTTTTTACTAATATCACCTCTGTGTCGCCTCTGTGATCAAGCGGTCCGGGTGTTGGACTTGACTGCATGAGGTCTCGGGTTCGAATCCCGTTTCTGCCAACAAAAAGAAAATTGGATTATTCCAATTTTCTAATAAAAAAAAATGTTGGTCGGGATTGGAAATGTGCCCGGTCCCGGTTGGCGATAGGCTTGCCACCTATCACATTATGGGACTTAGTATCTTTGGCTAGTCGTGGGTGCCCTGGTTGTGCCTCTGCCTACCTCTTCGGGGATATGGGCGTGAAGATACTTTTATATCACATTAAAATATAGCAGAACAACGGCTGCCGGGACAGCTAGTAGTATATAATATTTATTAATTTTTGACATTAATGGGTTATGCAAATTCTCACACTTTAATTAGGAACAATTATTACTTTATAACGACATCTCACAATACAAAAGCAATAATACAATACAATCATATTAATTTTCCCCCATAAATACAAATTTCAGTATACTAAGATTTTTACAAATAATGCTTAAGCATTTATTAATTTACATAATTTTACCTTATGTTTAGGGAAACAAAATCTTACGTACTTTATTACCCAGTTTATTTTCATGTACCTACCCACTTTTTGTTTTTAATTCTGTCATACATGGTATCCCTAAATGCTCTGTGGCTGTGCCTTTATTTGTAAGTTACTGTTGAAATGAGAAATGTTAAATTTTGCCGTGTTAGGTTTATTTTGTCTTATAAACGTTGATGTAGAATGGAAAACATTATTTATGTAAGTAGCATAAACCTTGTCTTGTTTTAAGTGTAAGATGCCTTACAATACTATTTAAATTATGCGCTTCGGCTATACACTTTTTACACTTAATAGTTTTATTTTTAAATTGGCTGACCTAATCTAAATTTAAGCGAAGATATCTTTAAAATACATTCGGATTTCCGAAGTTTGACGAAAATAGCCGAAGCGCATAATTTAAATAGAATTACTGTGCCTACTACATATATAAAATTTGAATTTAAGTATTTTTTCCAAAAGCATGGTGGCAACTAATCTGCCTGGAGTTCCAGCAACCTACCAACGCGGCTCGTAATCTAGCCTAAAGTTGGTAACACAGGTGTATAATCTGTATTTCTTGACGAACCATAAAGGTTGATTTCATCTAATACACACATACATACATACATACATAAATACATATCTTTAGGCCAAGTCTCTTGCGGGGTAGGCAGCGAGTATCGAGTGCCAGACCTCACGATCCTGATAAACCTGTCTAGCTTCCTTCACATTCATTATCCGTTTCATACAAACACGCCGGTTTCGGCGACTCATCTAATACAAAGCACATTAATTTAAAAATCACTTCTGTTGCTGAGTGTAACTTTTTCAATAAAGCGTTTCTTGAAACCGACACAAAAGGCGGAAGTCTCTGGAGTCAAGCGGCTTTCTGTACTATGATTTATTGTTTGCTTTCTTACCTATATATTACAAAATTAAAGATTCTTATAAGACATATTTTGTTTTTGTTGTAGATTACAGTTACATATATTTAACACAAAACAGTAAGTAAATATCTTCACACAGGTCTCTAAAGAGTTAGGCAGAGGTACAACCACGATTCACCTAGGAGATTCTCAAAGTGGTTCTATCTTAATACAAACTCGCGGCTTACCCGCGACTTCGTCAGCGAAGAACAGACTTTTATACAAAATTTTAGCCCCCAATATAGCCCTTTGGTAGCTAAGCTCAAGTCTATACTTTTAAGCAAGTCAAGTTTCATCAAAAGAGGTCCAGTGGTTTAGTCGTTAAAGCGTAGCAGACAAAGGGACAAAACGCACATAGCTTCGACCGCGTAGCAATAAATAAGTTGTTTAATTTTTCATTAAATTGAACTTTTTTGTCTTATAATACAGCAAGTTGACTCCTCTATGTTTTTGTTTTTTTTTTGATAGGTCAGTGAATAAGCTCACAGTCTCCTGATGGTAAGAGACAACCGTGGCCGATAGACAACAAAGATGTTATAGGTGTGTCACTGTGCTGAAGCCGGGTTGTTAAGACTATTGTGCAAGTCTACCTACCTTTACCTACATTCCTGACTTGAACATGACTGAGGCATTATGGTGGCAGTAATAAGTGAGGCGCTTGTTAAGTGACCGTCACATATGCCCTAGGGTCTATAGATACCATAGATACCATAGACGGTACTTGGGCGTCGCTATCGTATGTGCATCTTACCATACGTGAAAGTCTGCCGCCTACCGTATCTTCCCATAAATGGTTGAAATAGAATATAGTACTAGGCTGATTAAAATTACTAATCAAACATGGCTTACAGTTTAAATTGGTTTATAACCTTTCAATAAATAGTTAGGATTACCTATTGTTGTAGCAGTTTTGGTTTAGAACTGACGAAGAAATTGTTTAACACAAATAAAATGTATTTAGGATATGAATGTTCATACCTCCTACTTTTTCGGAAGTCGCTTAAAAAGAGAAGAACTGAAAATGAGATAAGATTTAGTAAAATATGTTTTAGGCTTTGAAACGGTCCAGACACGTTACTATTGTTTCCGAAAGATTTTTATATTATAGTTTGTATAACATTTTGTAGTATACATAAATAAATATTATCTATTATCCAAGACGTTCAACAGTTAAATGTTATATGTTAGCTCGCAATTTCCAACGCTGTCCGCCGCCGAGTCTGATATTTCCTCTGAGCGTTCTGCATTATCGATTGTATTTGTGAACAGACCAATATATCCAGACCCCACATACCCAGCAAGCAAACCCCGTGAACTATAGAACTTAACACAACAAGGGAGACGGGGGGATCATTATAAAGTGGCGAAGATAATACCATACACGCAAACCACTCACACAAAGAGTTTCCGCGCAGTCGCACTAGCCTCACCCCACCCAAATAACTTGGCCACCAAGCCGGCAAATTCCTCCTACACCCCAGGAGTAACGTCCTTTTGCAACTACTAGTTCAAAATCGTACTGATATTTAGAAAATTAAAACCAAAAATGTCCGTGTATCTGTGTATTGCTTAAGCTTTAACTATTGCTTAGTGTTTTTTAGAATAGATAACTTAGTGTATTTAAAGGACAATGGCGAACACATATTTGTACTGTTAAAATACATAATTAATCTTTTGTTCATGTATTATTCGTTGGATATATAGAAAAAAAAATTCGTGTTGGTTTTTTTACAAGGACATAAAAATCGATATTTCGTCCGCGATGCCGAATAGGCCTTAACGGACCGGTGGGGGTGAATTCCTTTGGTGTTCGGGAGGTCTAAAACGCCGAAATGACGACGGAAACAGCGACGCCGAACCAGGTAAGTCGATTTTGCCGCAATGGTAGCCATGACGCCTCAAGGACACTGACCAAAAATAGATTGTTATTATATAACTCGTTTTGTAATATCTTAATTACGAATGCGATGAGAAACTATCGGCCCCTTGACCTTTACCTGTATATATTATTTGTCAGTGGTTTGTTCGTTTGTCACAAAAGGTCCATTAAAGACAATACTCAGTGTCAAACCTTTTTTTATTAAAATAAAGGGAGTTTATGTTGTAGAAGTGTTTCTACTATTAAAATCTTTTTATAGTAGGCCAAATTTCGAAAACTTGTCCTTATCTAGACCTAACGCCATTGTCATGTTACAGTTTCGAGAGTTGCAGTTAGCCTCGAATTCATAATAGGTACTTATTGTAGATTGATAACACAGCAGTAAAATATTCTTTAACAAGACATTAAAGAATATTTTACTGCTGTTCGCTTTTATATTTAATCTCTAATTCCGCTTGTTCGTTTTCCATCGAGTACCATAAAAGCAAATAAAAGCTGCCTTTAAATACTAGATCTTCTACCCATTGTTTTAACTCATTATTACAGCGCCATCTATCACACTAACTTATACGAAAAAGATATTCTTGCTTTTGGCAAACACGCGTTTTTGCAAGTAATGATTAACTTATTATATTTTGTAGTTTTTTCGAATTTACTTTACCCTACTGCAAAGGGAGGGTTATATGTTGTAAAGTTTTTTAAGTAATTAAAAAAAGATCAAAGTAGTAAAATATTTTAGGATATAACCATTTAAGCATTGTTCAACTTTAACTAAGTTAACACTTAACATATGAAAGTTTTAGACTACTTGTGCCTGTGGTTTTATATGTTTCTTTTACGACTACGGGTTATAACCGTATTTTCCTTGAAAATATTTAAAATATAAATATATAAAAAACTAGGTAGTATATTTTTGCGACTTTTCACCCAGATGTTTACTTTGTCCTTTCAAAAGAACATTAGTGGTCTTCACTACGGTATTTTTGTTTTACGAATAGAATAACCTTACTTATGCAAGAGGCAAGGTGGTAACACACTATTACCACCTTTGATGTCTATTGGCGATGTGTTTTAACATCAGGAGATTTTTCTACTTGCTCGACTTCAAATCCTATCAAAAAATAACCACTACGACCAAGAAAACAAAGAAGTTTTAGAGTAAATAATGATGGCTAAAGCTGCTAAGGGGTAAAAAATGAACAAAAAAGGCTATTCCGGCAATGAAAGAGAGATCTCATAAAATTACTGATATGTTGCTATCTTTCCAGGCCACGTAGGCAAATGTTACAGATACCTAGCATACTTTAATAGCTAAGAACTTGTACTAAACCTCTACGAAATCTACTTATAATTAGGTCCAAACTTTTTCCACGTGTAGTCCAAGAATTAGGTTCGGCATGTATTTGGATAGGCACGGCTATCATATTAATATAACATCTATCAAACCTAGTTCAAACAAAATTGGTTTAACAAGATCACCCACTTGCACCGACTAAGGTAGGTCTTTATATGTTCCTGCCGCCATTGTGCTACTTTCTGGTTCTAGTCTGAAGCTAAAATAAAGCAACAGGACAGCGACATTCCTACAATATTTTGGTGTAACATTAATCAATCAATCAAGCCAAGTGCTTGTTCACGGTCTTGCATCATTAAAAAAAATATGCATAGGCAGGTAGTTAGTAATTATTAAAAAAAAACAGTTTTTCGCGGATTAATAAATAAATAACTAGGCGCAGTAAAATTGCAAAGACCGATGTCAACTATTTTATTGGGTACCAAGTAAAGATTTGATAATTCTACTTTCGAAAGGTAGCAGATGATTCTGAAATGGTCCCAAATACATTTTATCAACATCCTACAAGTAGTTTTTAAGTAGCACTAATAACGAGATTCATCCTTGCTGAGATCGTCAAGATAAGTGAAAAAAATATGCACTTTTAAGTATAACTCAAAAATCAGAAATTAATATGGGACCACCTTAGAATCATGACATAGGACACTTAATAATGAGACTCATCCTTGCTGAGGTCGTCAGGATCAGTAAAAAATGTATGCACTTTTAAGTATAACTCAAAAATCACTAGTCAGTAATTAATATGGGACCACCTTAGAAAAAAAGAACCATCAAACTATCGATGAAATAATTATTATGAAACAAATATAATGAAGGGAAAAAAATTGCAAACCTACTCTTTTTTGGAGTCGGTTATAAAAAGGGCAAGCTTTTGTAGGGAATTTTTTTATAATAACTCTTGTTTGACAAGCTTTATTTAGGATTTTGTGACACAGAGGGATAGAAATTCGCAGAAATCGAAATGCCAATGTGGGAGCAAGGGTTGTTTTTTTGTATTTTTAATTATGCGCTTGTTGTACATACTCCGTCTTATTAATACACATGGGTTAGTAGTCCATTCATTCATCCAATCACATTTCCATCCAGTTCATGTAGGATCACAACTAAATGGATACCTATAGTTCCCGTCACGAGAAGCTATAAATTATGTAAACAAACATCTTTTACCAAGTAATTATTTTTACTTCGAGACAATAATGAACTGACCATATTCAATCGAAATAAAAATATAGACGGGTTATATGAAAGTAACAACCTACTTAATTTAGTCGGATCATATCTAACGACTGACGTTTGAGTGTCTTGGTACGGGGATGCGCCGGTCGCCGGGAATGCAAACCTTTTTGAAATAAACGCGTCATTCGAGTTTTGAATTTTTCATTGCTTTGTTAAAATCGCGGATTTGGTTGTTATTGTTATTTTTTTTATCTTTTCGTTATCACTTTGTTATTGTTGTTAGTTTTGTTAATTGTTGCCTTAATTTTAATTTTTTTTATCCATTATTTGTTATTGTGTATTAACGTATAATGAAGCCAGTACCCAGTACACGTCCTAAGGAAATCAATTTGCCACGAAAAAAATGTCAAAACATACGTAATTTATTATACATATTTAAATTATTAATTAATTGAATTTATAATTAAATATTTAAAAAAAACTTTTATCTTTAAACCAAATGTTGTTAACTCCCGAACGTTTGTTTACATAATTTATAGCTTCTCGTGACGGGAACTATAGTATAATCTGTAAGTTGTAATAAATACTATAATGACAGACTAAACTTTGGAGGAATTTACTCCGTATTTATCAATAAGACGGACTATTTTTGAACGTGATACAAAGAAGGGAAGAAGAAAACAGGAATTGTGTCCTGACATGAAGTTGACTTTGTGGCCAGATACCATACTAAGTAAAAGTAAAAATTTATGTATACATAGAACATCTTTAAAAAAAGTGCAGGCGAAAATGGACAGTAGCAAATATTTTCTGTATCCCTACCACGATTCATGACAAATTTACTTAACCGACCGTGTTGAAATTTGGCAGTTAAGTAGTTCTATATTCTGAAATATACTTTTATCCCCTTGACGAAAGGGTTTCTTTTAATTTAATTGGTATTTTATTCAATAACACGTAGTTATTTTTTGTTTTATCTTAACAGATTGTCCTGTATTTTTTCCAAGTAAAAAGTTTCTTAATTGGGAAATTCGAAATAAAAAAAACATTTACCAACAAGCTGTCAACAAAACCGCATTCGGCTATAAGCATAAAGTAATAAAATTTGTTAGATTCGAAGTCGAGGGTAAACCTAGTAACAAATTTCGTAATATGTCCCAGCTTTTGTGTAAATAAAATGTTTCGCCCTTATTTTGTTGACTATTAATTGTACAATAAAATCGAGTTTCTGTTCTGATCCTTAATTATGAAGATTTTTTCCCTAGCAGATAGCTAGCTCATAAGAATAAGGTTAACTTTGAATAAATTTCTTCTTCTCAGGTTTAGAGTCCCATAAACTACGGACTGTCTAATATTTTTGAACTGTCCATGAGTTTATTTAATGTACGAAATATACATACATAAAGATATGATCGCCTCTTTGGCTGGCTTGGTTTCGATTCCTGACGACATCAGGCATTTGTTTAATGCCCGTATTTATAGGTCTAGGTGGGTTTATTAAATTTTTTGATTAACATCGTTGACCAGCACCCATTACGCCTTATTACAATCTGTTAACTTTGGTGTTAAGATATACAAATGTTAGAAATTTCTTCGTATTGTACCAAAGTCTTTATGGAATGAAATTTTATAACATGTTTTTTAACTACTGTAAAAGTTCGAATTAAATTGAGACTTCGCACACTTATCAAGGGCTGAAGATAGCATAATAATTTTAAGTCAGATTATCATTATCAGAATCTTCAGGATCGGGCGACAAAACCAAAACATTTCTTTTAAAGAACTTCCTTTGCAGGCGCTGCACGTCTAAAGCGAAAAATTACACGAAACATTGTATAAAAAAAGTTTCCTTTAAAAGTTCTGTAAAAAATCTGCAACAGTAACAGTTACCTAAGGTTGACTCATCATAATCATTTTTATTGTAACTATCAGCAGAATATCCCCGGGTCGTGGAACCAAAAAACTAGAAAACATATTTTATTTTTAATTTTCTAATAAAAATAATGTTGAACGAGATTGGATATATGGCGATTTTTCTTAATCGTTATTTTTTTTGAACCTGTTTTATTTATTATCTTAAATACAGTTTTTAGTTACCTAACCTGCTTTTTAATTTTATAACATTTTTATGGTGAGGAAACTAACCCTCTATATTTTCAATTTACGGTTATAAAAGTTAATAGATACTTACAAACATAAAAGGTATACAGAGTCTATAGAATTAGGGCACTTACTTTTCTTCACCCTGAATCTCGGTCTCAACGAATCTTGGCTATGTAATAAATATGGACATATAGATAAGATATTTCGTGACAGTGAATTCCGGAGGTTCCATTATCTCTCCCCTCCTCTTTCTCACCCTTTTTACTAACCATTTCCTCTTATTTTAAGGATTCGCACTACACCCAAAGAATTTGTTGTTTAAGATGACTCATCACTCAGTTCCACTGTGTAAATAAGGAGCCAGCTTTACATATTATACTTACTAGCTGTTACCAGCGGCATCGCCTGCAGTAAATTAAGATATAAGCTATCTTATATTTCAAGGTAGATATTGCCTTTGTGGTCCAGCGGTTCAGGTGTTGGACTTGACTGCATGAGGTCCCGGGTTCGAATCCCGGGTCGGGCAACAAAAAGAACATTTGGTTTTTCCAATTTTCTTATAAAAAAAATGTTACTCGGGATTGGCTATGTGCCCGGTTGGCGATAGGCTTGCCACATATCACATTATGGGACTTAGTGTCTTCGGCTAGTCGTGGGTGCCCTGGTTGTGCCTCTGCCTACTTCTTCGGCGATATGGGCGTGAAGATACAAGGTGGGTCAAAATGAAAATGGTGTGTAAACTTGATTGAAATCGGTTAAGTAGTTTAGGAGTCCATCACGGAAAAACAAAGTGACATGTGATTTATAAATATTATTATAATAAGCTTGTTTTTTATACACATTCACTTTTAAGTCTGCGTAACAGATTTTAATCTGGTTTAAATTAATAGGCAATTGTGAAAGAGAAAAGTTTATATGTATATAACAAATAGTGTAGAGAGATGACATATTTTTTGTTGGTTTACGCTAAATTGAGAAAACGTTGGGTAAACTACGAGTTAGATTTAAATAATGTACTAAGATTCGTAGTTGCGAAGTAGAACCACTGCCATAACTCTAGGGCTCGGCATTTGCTAGGCACCGTGATGAAGGTTAGGGTGGCTCATCATAAGATGTTGGTACCATCACCATGGTACAGGCACTACTAACATCTAAATTATCTAAAGGCAACGGATGTCTCTTAACATCGGGGTTGCTGTATGCTTATTCGCTGTCTTATGCCACAGAAAAAATATAAATTTCTAAATTATAATAATTAATAAAGTTCTTGGTAATTTTGATATTTCTAAATATCTTACTTTTTAAATAATCTAAATAAATTACTTTAAACACCTACAAAAAAGTTGGGGTTTTTTACATGTTGCGTCATTTCCAAGTACATATATTTGAATCCCTGGCTGAAAAGAGGCGTAGTAAGTTTTAAGTATCTGTTTGTGATTGTGTGTGTGTGCGTGTGTGTGTATTTGTGTATGTATATGTGTTTGTGTGTGTGTATCTGTGTATGGCATTATAATTTTTGAATGGAAGGACCAACTTAGATGCGGATTTTCATTTGAAAGCTGGCGTGACCGAGATGGTGCTTCGCTTCATTATATACATGTTTTGTTGGCTTTTATTGAACATTTTTAATATTAGGAATAATAAAATTTATGATGATAATGAATATACTATTAAAATAAAATTAAATAATAATAATACAAACCAAATTTTTTGAATTCACAACAAAATGAAGAATTTAACTCCAAACATTTCGAAAAACTTGCACTAAATTTAAAGGTGCGTTGCGGTGTTGTGGCCCTGATGTCAGACCTATTGTGCAAGTCTACTGGTTAACAAACCCTCTACACCGGAATATAACACTTTCATTATAACTGGAAAATTAGGTAAGGCGATAGATCCCTACTCGGTCAAGTTCCTAGACAGCACTTTACGATCAGTCGGTGCATAATGTTTTACTAAAATGTAAAAAGATGGCGCCCTCAATAAAACCTCTGTTTGACTACGCTGTAATAGAATAAGTAGATACGTTTATCTACGTCATTATAATCAACAACAAAAATAATCATTGCAAAAACACTTGTGTTATAAGTGAATGTCAGTACAAATCGCGTAATATAAATACAAAAACAGAGATTTACAAGAGTTTTTCTCTATTTTTCAACTTTTGTATCATTAAAATGTCGTAGGCACTTAAAAAGCTTTTAAAAATGACGCCGTCTACAAAGACCTAAATTGCCTACGCCGTAGTAGATTAAAAGTGGCTACGATAATCTACGACATAATTAATGTTTGTGCTTTGTACCAGCAGTTGCAGTAAAAATAATCACCATGATTTTTTTGCGCGAACAAATTACCCGAAAGCATTGGAAATTGAGGTTGTTTTTTTTTATGTAAGGAAAATGAGTAGACGGATTTCCTAATGATAAGTATTCATTGGTCGAGTGGCTAGCGTACACGCCTAACTACGCCGACTAACCGCGAAGCTCGAGTTCGATTCCCGATGGTGACAGGTATTTGTGTTACGACCGTCTGCATTTCCGGGTCTGAGTGTTTATTAAATTTATTCTTGTATCTATTTAAGTATTTCTATGTATTACAAATGTTGACTAACACCCATAACACAAGCATATAATGTGCTTACTTTGAGGTTAGATTCAATTTGTGTAACTTGTGTATTTATTATTACCGTACACCATTGAGTGATTGAGATTGACTTGGGTTTATTCAGGTCATGATATTGACGTTGTTCTATTTAACTGTCACTCTCAATAGACATAAAAAAATATTGGTTATGAATTTTTATTAAGTTTTACATTATTTAGGCAAACTAAAAAAACCTTGATGAAATTGACATAGAACCAGCAGTCTCTTTTAAAAACCAGATTATGTTCTATATAAATTGTGTCATTGTCTATATACATAAAAATATGCATTCTTAAGTATGATTTTATATGTGTATTGAACTAACTTATTTTGTATAGCAAACCACTTGTCAGACCTTGATAAAATTGACATGGATCCAGCAAATCATCTTTTAAAAAGCAGGACATGGCTTTTAGGTGGTTTTATATAAATTGTGTCACTGTCGATATACATAAAAATATGCATTATTAAGTATGACTTTATATGAAGTAAAACTATATCATTTAGTACAGCAACACCACTTGTCGGACCTTAATGAAATTGACATGCAACCAGCAAATGGTCTTTTAAGAAGCAGGTCATGACTTCTTGGTGATTCTACATAAATTCTATCACTATCAATGATGTCGCAAATATTTATTTAAAAAAAAGTATCTTCACGCCCATATCGCCAAAGAGGTAGGCAGAGGCACAACCAAGGCACCCACGACTAGCTGAAGACACTAAGTCCCACAATGTGATAGGTCGCAAGCCTATTGCCAACCGGGTACATTTCCAATCCCGACCAACATTTTTTTTTATTAGAAAATTGGAAAAATCCAATTTTCTTTTTTGTTGACCGACCCGGGATTCGAAACCGAGACCTCAAGCAGTCAAGTCCAACACCCGGACCGCTAGACCACAGAGGCTATGATATTTATTAGAATTAGTCTATTAGAATTAGACTTAAAAATAAATTCATATGATTTATAATATGAATTTATTTTTAAGTATGACTATAAAGTCCTACGTCATATTATAACAATAAAACTATATTATTTAACATAGCAACCACCTTGATAAAATTTAAACGACAAAATCATAACCTAGCTTTCGAAAAATAAACTTCAAAATCTTTTAGTTATTGGCCGAAAAATTGTGTAAGAAACTGGAAAAATCAAATTTTCTTTTTTTTTTCCAGACCCTGGAATCTAACATAGGACCTCACGTAGTCAAGTCCGACGCCTGGACCGCTAAACTACACAGGCGATAATATTGATGTATTGTAATACACAGTTTTGATTGTTTCAGCTACAGTATTCCAGAAGATTTTTTGTGCTGTACTTTTTACAGTTACAGCCATAGTGTTTTAATGGATTTTTATGTTATGATGTTGTAAAAATATAGATTAACATAACATCTTTTAGCTAAAATAAAATGTTAGATGAACCGTGAAATATAGTTGTTAATTGGCTTAGACAAAGATTAAGGCTGTTCCACTTACGGCTAACTAGCTAGCCTAGAATATCAGGTCAAGAAGACTAGTCCCGGTCATAGGCTAATAACATGTGTACAATGTTCACTTCATTTTATTATTTAACTTCACGATAAGTCCCTAACAAGGATAGGCAGAGAGTGTTTGAGTACCACATATGCCTTGCAAATCTACCTAGCTTTCTTTACATTCATTGCACTACTCATACAAATATGTCGGTTTCAGAAACTTGAAGCATTTAATTAAGCCTTCGATCAATTTTGTCGCGGAATGTCAAATTAGGTCTCTCCGGAACTTATATTCTTCCATATTTACATATATATATATTTCTTTTGTCAATTTTTCATGTTGTCTGGCCACATGGCCGAACCAACGGAGCATGCTTTCCTCATTTTATCAACACTTTTTGTCTATTCCACTCTTACTTGGAACTGTCACGAATGCGGTCAGCGAACGTTACACCACAGATTTATATAGCACTCTTATTTCAACCGCATTTATCCTACTTTCATGCTTTTTCTGACACATACAACTCTCGATTCCATAAAGTGATGTTAGGATACACTTAGTTTAAACTTATTCATTGTGTTAACTTATCAAGTTCCAAAAGATTATTCTAAATGCGTTTAATGCTACTTAACCGGGTTGCCATCTTATCTTATATCGCATCCTTATAACGCATTATCATTATTACTTGGACAAGTTTCTGTCCAGAGGGTAGGGTAGCCGGTAGAGTAACATCATGGCCATAGGATAGCGTCATACATGTAAATTGTTAGACCACAGAGGCATCGATTTGAAAAAAAACGATGCAAGGGGTGTACATCTTAATCTCATTTAGAGAACTTATGTACTCGTACAGCTACACAATTTTAACATAAATTTCTTACCATCTATCTATCTACTTGTTTGTCTATCAATCTTATAAAAAACTACACTAATTGAATTACAAAATTACAATAATTGATAAAAAAAAATGTGGAATGTAGTAACATGAATCGATCACCAAAACATAGTATTTATTGAATAAACAAAAGAATGTTCGTAAAACCTAAATACCGTGACCAAAGGCAAATACCTGGCACTTGGAATGTGTTCTAATTCCTCTGCCCTTGACATTGGGACTTGTATGGATTCCCACAATCCGCTGCCAGGGCTTGCTTTACGTGCTTCATGATCCGCTCTTATATTACATGTCTTCATTATCTTGTAATTTTAAATGAACTTTAACAGCGTCAATTGTGGTCAAGTGGGTTGATAAGGTGGCTTTTACATTGCATTCTGATTGTACGAAATGTAAACATATAAACGACGTCAATGCTTTTTAAATCTGAGGATGTTTAATATCTTGCGTTGGGGAAAGCAGTTACGCTGTGTAGATGGTGTACATTTACACAGTAAGTTATCTTGCGTTGGGGAACTTGGATAAGCTGTATAGACGGGGCATATTCACACAGTAAGTAAAAATTATATTATGTCTTTAATTTAAGCAAAGCACAACTGAAAATGATCGACTCATTACCACACTATTTAATAATTCTTGTTTCAATAGACAGGGCATGACTCCGAGATTATTTTTATAATTTATATCAAGATCCGTCTTGTGCTTATTGAGCTATTTACAAATTTACTAGTAGTCGCCCATTGGTCGAAATTCAACCATAATTTATTTTAATATTTTGTTGATAAGAACGCCATCTTCATTTCTCATGACCAACTACTTTGTTTCCAAATTTTTAGTGCGCCATCTGTGATCTTTTATCGTTATCATCAATGTCTGTCTGTGTGTGATAAATGCATGGTAGTACGAGTAATGTTTTATTTTTTGAACTAATCCACTTTATAAGCATTATCTTTAAAAAATATTAGCGTTTTGCACTTCTCCTACACATAAACTATAAGTGTGCCAAATTTCATACTTCTCCGTAAGCGCAATTTTCGTAAAGGTCCTAAGTTTTTGCTTCGCTTATTAATATTATGATATCGTATTATAATATTATGATATGATATGTACATTTATACACTACATAAATAAATGAAATTTAAGTGTCTAATACTGATAAAACCGCTTTTTACTACATTTATATAAAGTATACATAGCAAATTTTTTTAACCAGTTTTGTCTGTCAGTCTGTTTGTTCCGGCTAATCTTGGAAACAGCTGGACTGGAATGTACTAAGGAGTAACTAGGGCTACTTTTTTTAGTTTTTTTTTAAGCTCCATGCGGACGAAGAGCTGATTTATAAGAGCTGTTTCATAAATATAATTTTGAAGTTTAATATATATATATATATATATTGTTTTGAAATGCTCCGGGGTACACTCGTACGCGGACTAATATTTCCCTTAAAAGTTATTAATTTAAATTATCATAAAAGTAAGTGAGTATCTTCACGCACATGTCCCCGAAGGAGTTGGTAGAGGCACAACTAGGGCATCCACGACTAGCCCAACACACTAAGTGCCACATTGTTATAGGTGGCAAGTGGTCACTAAACGGGCATCTATCTAATCCCGGAAACATTAATTTTATTAGAAAGTTGAAAATATTTTTTTAATTTTTTTTGTTGCCAAACCCGGTTTCGTACCCGGGACCTCAAGAACTTAAGTCCGACGCCGGTCCGCTAGACCACAACGGCGATTAAATTATCATGAAATTATAAATTTGACAAAATGAATACAGTTGGTGAATTTTGTTATAGGTATATAGAATACCAAAAATATTTAGGGTTGTGGGTGACCTCATTGTGGCAATATTAGCTTGTCTAATGTTAATTTGTTTTAATAGAGCTAGGTGCGTCGTCACGGTCATCGTGTAATATTTGTATAACATGAAACCTATTGAGGGCGATAAAAACTGGCTCCGTTTTTGTCATATTTCGATTAAATAGGTTTTCAGAGCAGCGATTTCTTTAGTCACTATATCGTATTCGAATAGTCGAAACTTTGAATCATACTAACGATACGTGTAGCAAAAATTTTGGACACCTTTTTACGAAAATGTAGATACCACCTTTTACCAAAATATGTTTTTTTAACCAAAATAGACAGTTTATATATGTTCGGGGATCGAACCCAGGACCTCAATAAATCAAGTACAACGCCGGACTGCTAGACCACAGAGGCGATAGTGGTTACTATGTATGAGGAATACTGTCACTAACGATAGTAAAGCCACTCTGTGATAGTTAAAAAAATGCTTATTTTTTCAATAAGTGTTAGAATAGATTCCTATTATTTGCTTTTTAATTTATGATTATGATAAATTTTTTTTATGATATTGGAAGGCAAACAAGCAGGCGGAATGGAATTTCACGCCGCCTAGAGACACCAAAGGTGGTAATGGTGCGTTGCCAACCTGGGGCCAGGATGTTAGGCCTACAGCAAAAGCAAGATTACCGGCTACCTTACCCTCCGAACCGGAACACGTCATGTCGTTATGGCGGCAGGAATAGGTAAGGCGGTGGTACTAATCCGGGCGAGTCGCTGCTAAACTCTACCACCTAGTCAGAATTCACGGTGTTAGTGACGGTGAGCCTTTGCTCGCCTTTTACGAGCTGCCTGGCAAGGAAGGCAGATGGTCTATTCTACAAAGGAGCCCGGACCAACACGGGGATGTTAATGTTTTATTTCATTTATTTGTAATGTGTCTATTTACTCAAAATTGAAACTCGGTCTCTTACTAAGAATATCCGGCAAACTAAAAAAACAAAGAAAAAACCTCAGCGGGATTGTCATTTTTCTCATTCATCATTCATAGTTTACTTGAAATATGTTTTGCTGTTAATTTTAGTCACTCGTTAACAAAATGATAGCTGTCTAACTGTCTGCGTGATATTTTGTCACGCGGCAAACAGTGTGAGTTTTTGAATTTCATTTCAATTTCGGCTATTATGAAAGAGATGACATAGTAAATGTGGGCCTCTTAAATAAGCTCAGAGTCGCTCA
>NJDD01001000.1:21047-33222 GCA_002245505.1 Calephelis nemesis | reverse complement strand
ATGTAGCCAGGAATTTGTGGTAAGACTGAAATGTCTTTAAGTCTACATTCAGTCAAAAGTGTGCTAAGGTAAGCCTAAAATGTTCAGTTGTGATAATGTGAGTTGAATATATGTTTTAGATCATAAATATGTTTCATTTTCTGAGTCTTTAACAGATGTTACTGACGGTACCCACATATAAAAATGTTAGCAGTAAACAAACCACAACAAAGTTATACCACAGCAAATCTTTTTCCCCAAAAATAGGGATAAAAGTTAGTTTGAAAAATATTATTTTATTTTATTTTTTAATACAATGACATTTTTCGAACTAACTGTAATCCCTATTTTTGGGGAAAAAGACTTGCTGTAATACAACAATAAGTAATGATAAGTACAAGTGCTAACTACAAAAAAACGTGTGCTGTACAAAAAAATCTAATGCATGTGACGAGTCCATTGACTGATGATTGCTGCATTCGAATTTTTTTCGAAAAATAATTCCGTAACGAAATTCTGACTGTATTATGTGTAGTGTGTGGTGTCCCTTACTGCTCTTTTATTGTTAAGGTGTTTGTTCCCGATTAGCGGAACAAAAGCCAAATCATTTCCTAACCTACAGTTTGTAAAGCTAGCAATGGTTTTCCTAAAACTATGACCATGTCTAATTGGCTAAGTTGCACCACTGAAATTTAGATTTCTAAATGAAGAAACTAGCACAATCATTTAGAATTGTGGAATTCTGAAACAGATCTGGGTAACCACAATCTTACCTATTCTCGTCCCCATACTGCCTGTTTTCAAGATCGCCTTTTCTACTTCTGAAGATAAAAAAAGCATCTAAACTTGTAAAAACTAATGAATATACGTACAAATTACACAAATTGACCCAACCTCAAAGTGAGAAAATTATATGCCTGTGTTATAGGTGTTAGTCAACGGTATTGATACATAGAAATTCTTATATAGATGCTGGTACGAATTAAATAAACACCCAGCCCCGGAAATACTTAAATGTTAAAAATATTTTTTTTTAATTTAAATGTTCATCACACAAAGTCTGCCCCCATGGGGAATTGAACCCGAGCTTTGCGTTTGGTCGGTGGCACTATACGTGTACGCTAATCCCTCGACCAATCAGGCGGTTAAAAGGTTAAAAAAAGCTTTTTTACTTCAAAGTACTATTAACATAGAGGTCATAAAATATGTTAAAATTTAAAACACGAAATAAAATTACAAAAGGGTCAGTTGTCAGAGTTGACTTCATTAATCAGGTAAAAAGGCTCTGTTGATTGTTATTTATACATTAACATTTATGGCTATAAGGAATATTTTACATTACGCAAGTCTTTTATGCAATTATGTCAGAAGTTGCATTATAAATATATTTACAAATATATAAATATGCAGGTAACGTTATGTGTGGAACACATGCTGCTTGTATACATTGCACAAAACCGTTTACATACATTACATAACTTGTATCTATTAAATATAAACTGCAAGCAAGATGCTCTCACATGCACACTCTCACACAACAGTGTTGTTAGATAAAACATATTATAGTGTCAAAGATTTTCTTGTAGAAAAGAATTTATTGTAAAACAGCTAATAATTATTAACCAAATATAATGAAAGGTATGGTGGCCGAGGAGTTTGTTTCGCCGTTTCTTCTCCTGTCTGGCTAGGTTTGGAAACGGTGGTAGTTTACGGTAGACAGGGTTAAATTCAATTATAGTTATTAAATGTTTATAAATAAATAATTAATCTAATTATAAATATAAATAATTGTCTTAGAAGTTAAAGCATATATACCTTATTAAATAATATTTTTTATAAATGTTAAAATATTTGCACACCAAAATATGGTAGAATATGTTGATATACTTAAATATTTTTGTAACATCTCATTTACACACATATTTCCGCAAATAAATAATTTTCTTTCTTTCTTTCAACAAAAACACTTACTCTACAAAAACTTTGAATTTCCCATTCAGAAACATTATGTACCTGTCAATGTTTTTCAGTCATAAATACTATTAGTGACTGTTAGTGCACTACTTGTACTTGTATTACTCATTTAATTTACTGTATGAAGTGTCAGTATTTATATAGCGAAGAAGTAAAAATAATTAGAATTAATACCGGTAAAGGCTTTGTTAAGTATGAGCAAAGTCTTCCATTAGACAGTTAGGAATCACTTTTTCCAGTCAACATCACAATAGCTATCGTTTTTATTCAAGTTGCAAGCAATTTAAACTTGCGTTCAAGTGACTTGCCTAATGTAAGCGCGCCATAAGTCTGTGGAGCGTGTAAAGTATGCACCAGCCCGTGGGCATCACTTATTCAGGGTATTGTTACGCGTTGTGGGAATTTTGTTCGCAATTGTAGACGCCCGAACCATTTTACATTATATGGAGTTAGTTCTATAGCGTACATTTTAATGCAACTTACAAAACTTTTAAAAATAATTCTCAAAAGCTTTTATCAGATGTTTTAAATCATGATCAATTAATTTAGACAGGAAATAATACTGCTAGTAAATAATATAACTGACTTATTTACTTGGCAAATCCTTGTAATATTATAAATGCGAAAGTTTGTATGGATGTTTGTTACTCTTTCACGCTTGAATGGCTTAACGGATTAGTCTGAAATTTGTAACACAGATAGATTGTGATCTGGATTAAAATATAGGCTATTTTTGTCCCTATCGTATAACAGGTTCCTGTGAAAACGCGGGCGGACCCTCAGGCAACAGTTACTAGTTTATAATACCCTATTGAATACAGTTCTGGAATGTTCTTTTATTTATATGTAATGTAATATAAAATATCAAACAAGCAAAAGCCTCGTCCGCTATTAAAAGATGACAATCGTCTGTAGACACTATAGATGTTATAGGTGCTTCGTTGTGCTGTTATCAAGAAGTTAAATATTTGGCATCAAGAAAACGCAAGATACACTTATGTCTTCATGTCTCTTCACTTGCGGTGTGCTTTGTGCACTATCGAAAACGTCTGAACAAACTATACAAAATGTAATGTAACCAAAATTGACTAACTTAATATGTACAATAAATACAATAATTCAAATAAATACATATACATATATACATACATGTACACATACAATTATCCACTCCATCCTGACGAAAATCCTATAGAGTTGCTCTTAAATTTCGATTTCATGCCAATTGGAATCGGATATGTCATTTAAGGTACTATTGAACACAATTTTAGTGGTTTGTTACCATTTTATTAAAAATCCACGAATTATAACAGCATTAATGAGTCGCTGAATCCCTACTTGGAGAAGATCCTGTGTAGCACTCTACCACCAGGAATCTTTTTGGTAAGTACCCATTTAACATATCCTTGGCCCTCACAAGCTGCCAGGCGGGCAGATCGTCGATGGTCTATTCTTTATCCACATAGGATACACACAAAACCAACGCAAAAATAATTAAAATATTGTGAGAATTACAAATGTTATTTAAAAGTGTGTGCCTTAATTATAGCTCCATTATTTATTATTCGTCTTTATTATGGTTAATTATATTAGACAGACATTGTATGACGGTTCAATGAATGCGACAATGTAGAAGATAGTACAATGGAGATAGCGCGGCACTATAGCTAGACTAGCCTTTGTCATTTGTTCTAGATCCACGTATCGATCGTTATTTTATGATATAGAAAGAAAAAGATATAACGAAAAAGGTGCGTTAAACTAAAATTATTTAATGTTAACAGTGCAAAATATTAAATACAACAGGATAATTGAAAAAATATATTCGTCTTACTACAAAAAAGTTTCAAATGTCGTTGAGCAAGCGTTTCACTAAACAGTAAAATATCCGTCTTACTACAAAAAAGTTTCAAATGTTGTTGAACAAGCGTTTCACTAAACAGTAAAATATCCGTCTTACCTACTACAAAAAAGTTTCAAATGTCGTTGAACAAGCGTTTCAATAAACAGTAAAATATCTGTCTTACTATAAAAATCTTGACTAATCTTACTATAAAAAAATGTCGTTGAACAAGCGTTTCACTAAACAGTACTTAAAATTGGATTCTCATCCAATAACATGCTGACAAGTCATCCACATGTAGCATGTTATTGGTTGATTGAAAAATTTAAACAATGTTTTGACAAACGCTTGTTTAACGAGTGTTTAATTTTGTGTACTAACTCGGATACTTTTATTTTTTTTTTATTTGATGTTTTGCGCTCTTAACATCAATACAATTAAAACGAAAACTGGGATAAAATGCCTAACGTTGACTACGCCTTTGGATGTAATTAGTGCATTGTTTTTTATTAATTATAAGAAGTATCTTAACGTCTGTGTGCCCGTGTGCCCGGAGAGGGTGGCAGAGGTAGAACGGGCTTTCACGATGAGCCGAATGTGCCACTTACTCCTACATTTGTTAAGTGGTAAACCCATCAACAACCGGGCACATATCCAATTCTGGGCAAGGTTTTTTAAATGACGATTATACATATTTTGAATTGTCCAGCCATGGAATCGAACCCGAAACCGTAGACACAACACCAGATCACTAGACAACAGAGACGATTTAAACACAGACAAATAGACAAAAGTAGAAATGTTTGATTTATGTAATTGAATACTGTTGCCGTAAGTATTACTAGAGAGATATTCAGTAGCTCACCGGATCAGTACCATCGCTTTACCAATTAGTACCGTTATAGTGTCAGTGCTCACCATTATTATGTTTCTCTCCAGAGGGTTGAACGATACACGTTTACCTAACATTTCGATAATAAGATAGTAACGCACCAGTACCAGATGATCTCTGACAATTACAGGTGCTGTAACCCCTAACTCCTACAAAAAGAGAGCTCTCCTGATCCTGAATAAAACAACCGTGATTTAAAGACATGCCTCATTATTTTGGCCCATTATCTAAATTTATTGGCTACCCTATTTTCTAGACCTGAACATGAAACTTCTTCTTCTTTAGGTTTTGGCCTATACGTTAGTATTTTGCTATTAGTCAAGTAAAAATTTGCATCAAATTTTATATCAATTATAATTTTAGTAACCAGTCATAAGTCGTCAGTAATTCATGTCAGGCTCTTGGGTAAAGCGGTGGCCTCATTACTCAAGCTTATGTAATGAGATTTGACGGCAACGAGGAAATACACGATACGCTAATTTCTTTATGATTATTTCATTTGTACCCTTTCACTGAATCAAACTGTACAAAATGCCACCAAAATTGACTAATTTCACTCAATATTAACATGAAATCCAATAATTATGAAAAATCTTCGACCATCTTTGACATGACTCCAACATGACACTATAACTATGGCGGTAGGAATAGGTAAGGTAGTAGATCCCTACCCGAGTAAGTTGCACAATCAATCTTTACTCAATTCCTTGCCTTAATTTTATGTCACGTTTTTATGTAACCATATTAAAGTGATATTCAAATCCACGCCATTAAAATCTAAAATACGGTGTTCCAATAAAAATGTTTGCCATTTCCAAGTATAACATTTCAATTTTCCACATAAAGGGCAAATATTAAATGTCATGACATACTTATATGAGTACAAAATACGAGTATCATTTGAAACCATTATTTAAGTTACTTGCTACCTCTGTCGGGAATTGAACCCGCAAACCTTTAAATCTCGCTAAAGTCGGCTAGTTGAGATATTGTGAATTATATAGTATACGAAAAATAATTGAAAACTTCATGTGGACTGTGTATAGAATAGCACATCACTCAAAACTAGGTCCTTTAATTTAACTAGCGGTCGCCCATTGGTCGAAATTTGACCATAATACATTTTAATATGTTGTTGATAAGAACGCCATCTTCATTTCTCAAGACCAACTAATTTGTTTCCAAAATGCATGATTATAGTTTGTGTGCCATCTGCGATCTTTTATCGTTATCATCAATATATTTGTTTGTGTGTGGGTAATGTTTTATTTATTGATTAAATGTACTTTACAAGCATTATTATTGAAAAATATTAGCGTTCTGCACTTCTCCTACACATAAACTATAAGTGTGCCGAATTTTATGCTTCTGCGTTTGCACAATTTTTCTAAAAAGGGGTCCAAAGTTTTGGTATCATGTATTAAAATATAGATAAATTATTATGTTAAATTTCCTTTAATAAGTTACTCAAATTGAATCTAACCCCAAAGCAAGCAAATTATAGACCTGTGTTATGGATGCTAGGTGATGATTCTAACATGTAGAATTATGAATGAATTAACTAATACACGTTATTGTGCACCAAATTTAACAAAAATAGACACTCCCCTACTTATAATATTTAACTTCAAGTACACAAAGGTAGTCCTATCACTTCGGAGCGGAGGTGAAGTTGTAAAAACCCCGCGTTGTAAAAAGCCATTACAAAAAAATTTCGGAGCGATCTCTGCCAGACAATCTTATTTATTTAAAAACTAAGGTACTAATGTTATTTTGTTCCTATAAATAAGTATTTGGATTTTGCATAGAACTTGGCAACCATTAAGATTTCCATTCTTTTTGCGGCGAAGTTCACAGCCAAGCATAATTTTTGTATTGAACTTGGCCCTCCCTTTTTTACATTTATGTTTTTGGTGGGATATCATTACTTTTTGTAAAGAAAACTAGGAGGTATTTAATTTAAAAAAAAATCTTGCGTTTTTTTTGTATGGGGACCACCCTATTTTTGAACTTTTTTTTATTTTTTGATTTTTTTCCTACGTTTACACATAATTACCGAGCTGGATTCCAAATTTCATCTTTCTAGGTCATCTGGAAGTAGGTTAGGTTTAGCTACTATAGGTATGTCAGTCAGTCAGTCAGTAGGTATGAATATGATTATACACTCGTAGTTTTAGGTATTTACGTTAAATACACTTTGAGTTATAAAAGGGTCAAAAGTGGCACCAAGTGGTTCGTGTAAAATTACACTCGGCGCTGGCTAGCCAGTTCTTTGCTTGAACTTGGCTTGACACGCTGCCGCGTGTCTAGACGTGTGCGGTTATCCATAGCTTGGCCACTTTGTTACGTCTTCTGCTAGTCGTAGGTGTACTGGTTATACCTCTGCCTACTCGTTCAGAGATATAAGCGTAAAAATACTTTACGAAAGAGATAAGTACATAAATCTAAGTAATTGAATCACAATATTAGCAGTGTTGGTAAAGGTAGTCATATTAGACCACGTGAAAGGAACATTGCTTATTAAGTTACTCAAGGGCGTGCTCTTTCCGTCAGTTGCGGCAAACAGAAGTGTCATTATCTCCAGGTTTGTTGCGAAACGGCAAATATTCAGCTCACTAATAGGCTGAAATTGAATAAATTATTCGTTTGGTTGGTCTAAATTTAGGAGATTAGCGTTTAGTTCTGAAATATCAAATAATTGTATGCTTTTTACATTCAATACGCATAAACGTTTTGATTTAAGTTACAGTTACCTTCGTTTATTTTTCATCATAGTTTTACATAGTAAGCTTTGTCTGTCATACTAATAAACATGGTTAAAATTAAGTTGGGGTATAATCCCATTCTGTATCACATTGTAATAAAGATTATAGTACCATAATATCAGGTCGAATATTGGAGTACTTTACTCCGTGTTTATTAATAACATGGTGTATGCACTTGTTTGGTGTATATGTTAAGATTATAAAACGTAATGTGGACTATATCTAACTATTTACAATTGAACCCATTATTTTTTAGCAGCTTTCATTTTTTTCCACGACCGTATCTATTTAACAAGCGCTATTAATGAAGTACAGCAGACAGCTAAGATTTTATGATAGGTTCTTACCTAACGTAAAATAATTTAAATCGCTTCTAAGGTTTACCTTATTTATTATTATTTTATTTATTATCTACATTTTATAGTACAAAAAAAAACCTTAATATCACTGCCTTTCTAACGAAAATAAAGCGTAAAAAAACAATATATAAACGCCACGTTGGACCCAAGATTTCTTTACGCTTTGTAGAATACAAACCACCTGTCAGGCAATTCGTGAGAATTTATTAAGTATCGGTAAATTTGACACTAAATCAATCTTGGGATCAACCACAGCAGAATACTTTCTAGCATCTTCTGGCGTCGGGGTTCCTACCATTGCCTGATCTGATTGTGAAAGTTATGAATTATTGTCGTGTTCATGTTTGGAAAGTTGGAATAGCGACAAACTTACTGATAGGAGTAAACATCATACCTTTTGGTGTATACTTATTTGATATGTGAGTTATAAAGGCAGTGTGTATTTTACCGCCTCGATGGTTAAAGGGCGTTGGCATATATGACTAACGCGAAGGTCTTACCGCGAGACCCGGGTGCGATTTAGGAAGGGGATAGCTTATGTTCCTATGATAAGGATTCTTAATTAATGTCTGCATTTCTATGTCAAAGTGTATTTATTAAATTTATTCTGGCATATTTCTAAGTATTTGTGTCTGTTAGGATACTAACTAACACCCATAACAGAAGCACATTATTTTGCTAATTTTCGGTAACCCCAACTAACTTGAAGAATTGAATCTAACGTTTCAACTATTCAAGGGGTATTTATTTACAAGCTATCAGTACAATTTTCAGCGTGTTTTGTTAAATAATAATGTATAATATGTTTTTTAAAATATAGTTACCCTCTCGATATTTTATTATTGTTTCGGTTTAAATGTAATTGCATGCCGATAATCAATATAATGCTTGCTAAGAGAAAGAACTTTCCGATATTTGCAATCGTCGCTTCCGGCTATAGATCTTCATTAGCATATTCAAGGGAACGTTGCCAAATATTGTGCCGGTCAAGCCAAACAAAACCGAATGTATTAAAAGCAATGTCGTTTTAAATATTGAAATGCGTCAATATTCCATTTTGGTACTAAAACAAAAAAGATAAAACCACAATACTCAGATTTTACTAAACACAAATCATTTACTGTTAAATGCCTATTAACTAAAAAAAATACAACAATCCTAATTAAAATTTTGTGTGTAATATTTTATGTACACGACTTAGTAGTAATAGTAAGTATGTTTCGATTTCACGTCAAAATGACTGACAAAATCTAGTAAATTTTAGGATATAATTACGATTAAAAATTGGCCTGGAGGTACAATATCTCTTGTTCTTCCAAGAGTACTAAATAAATTAAATTTGGCGGTGGCGACCAAAGCTATATACTACTATATAATATAATACTATAATAATATTTTACTACGCTTTTTAGAAGGAAACCAAGGAAAGAGATTGTTTCTCGTCTGATATATCCTGATGATAACATAAATAGGTATACACATATGATTGTTTGCCTAATCGCAAAGTTACACCTTATGTAAAATGAATCATTTGTATTTCAATTTGTGTTAACTGTCCAGGGATATTTTTTATAATTAATTGATAAACAGTGATAGCGTTAGGATCTATCTTTTAAATTATACTATAACTCCAAAAACATTTGTGTATACACAGGCTACCTTTAATTTGGAAATTTGAGCTTAAGAAAAAATTTCAATACACTGAATATAAGCTAGTAAATAATTTACAGAACAAGCTAAAAAAGTGTCTTCCCGTTCCCGCCGAAGACACTAAGTCCCTCGATGGGATAGCTGGCAAGCCTGACGCCAATCGGGCACATACCAATTTAAAATAAATTTAAAATACACATTTCCTTTTTTTGTTGGCCGACACGAGGATCGAAACTGGGACCTCAAGTCCAACGCCGGACCGATAAACCATAGAGGCGACCGCTAAAATTCATGTGAAGATATTAAATTATCTATAGATCGTCAAAAACAATTTATAAATAAAATAAATTAAACGCAGTAAAACTGCAAAAAACTGACTTAAAATTTGGAACATATGTGGTTTTCTCATGAATCCTAATGTAAACCTGGACCAAATTATAATGGGACCACCGCGGGATTATAGGCTTTCAATTAGAAAAACAATTTTGAAAATCCGTCCGCAAACACCGGAATAATCGCGAAACATACAAAAAAAAAACAACATACAGGCGTATTGAGAACCTCATCATTTTTTCGTCGGTTGATAACTCTAATACCGGTAATGTACTCGAATTAAGTCATATCGCTACCGCTTATGACATATCCCACGACCATAATCATCGGTCGGTGGACTGGCGTCGCGCGATGATCGCTGACATTCATGTTTTATGCTACACTGTTTGCATAATACGCCTCCGTATTAAAATGTTTATTTATTTTGCAAATTCCATTGTTATTTTACCATTTCAGTGGTTTGTAGGTCAACGATATCGTTTGTTCTGTCCGTAAAAGCCTGTTACAATACCGGCCTCTTTGTTTTTCATAATCCATCGTAATTAGCATTTTTATTACAGTGAGTGGAGCAACGATAGTTATAATAATTTAGGGGAATTGTGAGAATGGAGGGTACTGATTATACACGGACTAAAGGGTTTTTATAGCACAAGCATAAAAAGTCTCTACGCAAAATACACAAATCGATATAACTCCTAACTTAGACCATTTGTTTATAGTAATTATTTACATACATACGTCATACAAGCAGATAGTATCGAATGATGAATGTTACGATCTTTGCACTACTCTTTTCATACAAACACGTCGGTTACTTAAATACTTTACAGCCTGGATTAAACCCTAGCGATTTTTATAATTACTAGCTTACAAGTCATTTATTATAATTTAAAATGCATAACTAAGCTCTCAGGAACAAACTGACTATACTTGTTAATGTTATACGCAAAAGAAACAATAAGTTTTTACAATACTTACTTTAGTAATAATTGGTGGAATCGTAATATTCGTGTGCCGTAATCGAAACAATATTACACAATTGTTTGCTACGTCGTAGCAGTCAGTTGTTTTGATATGTAGAGAAGCGCTACGACAATGGCGGTTTGTTGTCGTTTCCTTTTGGCGGAAACAACACAAAGTCTAGATGTTGCGAAACATTTCTACGAATATGCATTTGTGCTACGGACTTGGAAACGAAAAATACATATGATTTAGTTTTTTACTTTCTCTCTTTCTTTAGGTTTTGGCCTTCACGTTAGTATTTTGCCATTAGTCAAGAAGAAATTTGCATCAAATTTTTATAATTAGCCAACAGTCACAAGTCGTCAGTTAGTCATGTCAGGCTCTTAGGTAATGCGGCGACCTCATTACACAAGCTCATGTTAGAAATTTGGTGGCAACGAGGAAACACACGATACGCTAATTTCTTCATGATTATTTCATTTGTGCACTTTCACTGAACAAAATTGTAGAAATGCCAACAAAATTGACTAATTTTACTCAATATCAACACGAAATTCAATAATTATGAAAAAACTTCGACCATATTTCTCTCGATGGCGCCAAACCTCCTTTTTAACGTTCAGGGAATGTTCGAATATATCTCAATCTTTATTATAAACTAGCTTCGCCCCGCGGTTTCACCCGCGTAAGTCCCAATCCCGCGGGAACTCCGGGATAAAAAGTAGCCTATATGTTATTCTGGGTCTTCAGCTACCTACATACCAAATTTCATCGTAATCGGCTTTGTAGTTTTTGCGTGAAAGTGTAACAAATATCCATACATACAAACTTTCGCATTTATAATATTAATAGGACTATATTTCCTATTATAACAATAATTTAATCATAAAAAAAACAGTCATTTAATTCTATCTCTTATAATCTATTACTGTTTCCAAACCTAGCCAATCAGCAAAAGAAACGCTTATTACACCTACATTTTACACCACCAGATATAAGTTTTGTGTAATTAATTCAGTCTTTTACTTTAATTAATTACCGCCTCGTCGGTCGAGTGGCTAGCGTACTCGCCTAACTGCATCGACGAATCGCGAGGCTCGGGTTCGATTCCCGACGAGGGCAGCCATTTGTGTGATGAACATTTAGATGTCTGCATTTCCGGGTCTGGGTGTTTATTAAATGTATTCTGGTATCTATTTAAGTATTTCTATGTATAGTATCGTTGACTAACACCCATAACACAAGCATATAATTTGCTTACTTTGGGGTTAGATTCAATTTGTGTGACTAGTCCAGTGATATTTATTTAATTACAAAAATATCTCTATTATCCTTATTCATCCTCGAGATATCGAATAAGCAAGATTAATGGTTTCTATTGCATTTAGTAGTAACAAATTACATAACCTCAAACCGC
>NJDD01000998.1:101519-112991 GCA_002245505.1 Calephelis nemesis | reverse complement strand
ATCTAAACCATTTTCGAATTCCCTTGAACACGCACAAAAACTTTCATCAACATCGGTCCAGCCGTCTAGAAGGAGTTCAGTGACATACACACTCACAGAAGAATTATACATATAATGATAAATATAGTGCTGGGATATAAACTGCTTGCATGTTGCAGTCTAAATGGCAATGAGGCACATTACTCCGTACACTACCGAAGTAATCGATCAATGGCATAACAGCTTTAATAAGCAACGGGATCTTTGCAATTACCGATAAGCCTGCCACGTGGATTTTATTATGCATATTTATATTATAGAAACAAACCAAGCATCAGCATCAGATTTTCATATCCCTAGAAGACGTTACCGTAATTGTTATCAAAATATCGTGTCCTTTGTAGTACCGACAACTAAAGAACGCCTTCCTTGATACTTCGATTAGTATTTTTTTTATATAACATTGGAAGGCTAACAAGCAGACGGATTTCCTGATGGTAAGAAATTCCCGCCGCCTAGAGACACCAAAGGTGGTAATGGTGCGTTCCCAACCAAAGGCCGGGATGTTAGGCCTCGAGCAAAAGTAAGTTAACTGGCCACCTTACCCTCCGAACCGGAACACGTCATGACGTTATGGCGGCAGAAATAAGTAAAGCGGTGGTACCAATCTGGGTGAGTCGCTGCCAAACTCTACCACCTAGTCAGATGTCACGGTGTTAGTGACTGCAAGCCTTCGCTCGCCTTTTACGAGCTGCCTGGCACAGGAAGGCAGATGGTCTATTCTACAAAGGAGCCCGGACCAACACGTTACCGTAATTGTTATCAAAATATCGTGTTTTTTGTAGTACCGACAACTAATGAACGCTTCCCTTAATACTTCGATTAGTACAAGTAGTTGTTAGCTTTTGGTCTCGTGGGTACTGTTTAATTATAGAAAGTTACTTTCAAAGTAAGTATTCCCAAGAGACTTTACCAGGTAATATTCTAATACTGACTAAAAAAGGATATTTCAAAAGCTATTAATTACCACTTCGGCAGCTCACTTTTATGTAACAAAATATGTTAAAAAGCTACAGACCACACGTCGTCTGATAACACAAAACGGATATCACATCTATCCATCTAAGATATCAGCTGTTCCGAGCAGATGTTCTTTTCTGTACCTTTTTCTATTTGACAGTAAAACCTTACCTTAACATCGTCCCTTCTTTTCGCAGCGTTCGCCTGTAAGTTCTGGAAGCTATGTCTTTGACTGTCGTAGTCTACTAATTTTCGGCCTCGTTTTTCAATTTTTTTCTGAAAAAAAAATATTTTAATCAACTTGCGGCTTTGCTCCCGCACATTTTTTTATATATGTATTGTAGCCTGTATGTTATTCTGTTGTATAAAATATATTCCTGTAAAGTTTAAACTAAATCCGTTCAATAGTTAGTACGTTAAAGAGTAACAAAGATTCATCCGTTCTCACAAACTTTAGCATTTATAACATTAATCAGTTTATATTTTGATGACCAAAATATTGGATTATTTTGGTCATCAAAATATGAACTAAAAATGCGACTCGTGTTCTCATCTATCAAATATTGTGACTGCTTTTTATAATCTTAACTACTGAATCTGATCTTGACTACTGAATCGATAAGGGTGATTTAACAGAGGCAGTATTATTCATTTTCTCGGCTTCTTAAAGATCGTATGTTTACCGATAGAAATATCCACAAGGAAGTTTAGGTCAAAGTATGATCTATTTCTAAGAGTATTGGTGATTTTCGGACTTTAGACTGGTTGGTTGTACAAGGCCAGGAAGACGATAAAGACCTACGGGTCGGTCACTTTTGATACAAAGTTATTAATAAAAGTAGCAACAAACATCCGTTGTACATGATATCACAATACTATCCACCAGAAATGGAAAATACATGTACTTGATAACAATCGTACAGATAGACAGGACAACTCGGAAAGACCCTGTACTCCCTGCCTACCCCGTAAGGGTCTTGGCGTGAAGATATGTATGTATGTATGTATGTAACTCGGAAAGACCAGCGCACAAAGCAGATTATGCTTTTTACCTATAGATTTATAGGTAAGATGCTATCCTATGATGGGGCAGCAATAGTAACATTTAAATTAGTTGGACCTCAGTGTTACAGGTTGTTTATAATTTTTTTATTCGTAACAATCCAGCGATAAGGCCAACAGTGGGCTATTTTTAACTGACTGATTAGGTTAACAATTCAACAGTATGTTTTTTCTTTATCTTTTGTATGTTTGTGTTACGCGATTACTCGGCTAATAACGTCCCTATTTTAAAGGTTCTTTTTTTGGAAATGTACGTCACGATTCCGAAATTGTCTCATACTAATTTTATCAAAATCCGACTAGATAATTCAAAATTGCTAGTGGGATGATAATAAAAATAATGTAGGATCATCTCGGAATTATGAGCTATTTTTCGATAATACAATATTAGTCGTGGGTGCCCTGGTTGTGCCTCTGCCTACTTCTCCGGGGATATGGGCGTGAAGATACAATATTAGTAACAAATTCCCGAAGTACCTAATGAAATAATTAAAGTAGTTTTTTACCAGTTTTACTGTTCTTCACTGCCTGGTATAAAACTAAGTCGCTTTCCACTGTCTGCCCCTATGTATGATTAGATCTTTAAAGCTACGCAACGGATTTTGATGCGGTTTTTTCATTAGATAGAGTTCTTCAAGAGGAAGATTTACATATATATTAACATTGGTATTTGTCCACCCGTTCGAAGATGGGACGGGCTGCTAGTTAATTTTTATAATGATACACCTCAATTATTGACCAATACTTCACTGTTTTGCAGCAGGTAACACTGCGGACAGACTTCCACCACCTTATTGCCACAGCGTCGGTGGCTGAGCCGTCTACGTAAATCTATTGCTACAAGATAGTGACAACGCTTTCATATTTCCCCTAATTGTAGAGTGCTGTCTAGCAACTTACATGTATCATCTAACCGGGGTAGGTATCAACCGCCTTACCTATTGCTGCCTCCATAATGACTGTCATGTTCTTGCCTAGAGGGTAGTGTTAGCAGGTTGCACAATAGGCCTAACATACCGGCCACAGGGCACAATTATAACATCTATGGTACCTCTAGGCCATATAACCTCTTACCTTCACGAGAGCTGTATGCTTGTTCGCTGTCCTCTCACATAAAACAAAAAAAAATATGATCGATATGACGTGTTATTAGTCAGTTTTATTTTTGTGAATACAGAACCTTGAAAACGCACGTTACTGTTATTTTAGTTAAAACTAATTTTTAATTAAAAATTCTGAATTTTATAATAAACTCTAACACGTAATTATAAATATTTATTTAGCTGTATTAACATTTATAAAACTCGCCGAAACTATGTGTATGTGTCAAGATAATTTCATATTACTAATTATCCGCCTGTTAACAAATTAGATATAGTGTATATTAATGTTTATAACTTTCGCATTACGTGGCAAAAACAAAACAAGGCTAATGTTCATTAGGTGCACTTTGGACAACACAAGGGATAAGACATCCTTTCACCTGTAACACATTTTTTTGGACATTTTATAGATGCCCCCATACCCAGGGTTCCCCCGTGTTGGTCCGGGCTCCTTTGCAGAATAGACCATCTGCCTTCCTGCCAGGCAGCTCGTAAAATGCGAGCACAGGCTTACCGTCACTAACACCGTGACTTCTGACTAGGTGGTAGAGTTTCGCAGCAACTCACCCGGATTGGTACCACCGCCTTACTTATTCCTGCCGCCATAGCGTCATAACGTGTTTCGGTTTGGAGGGTAAGGTAGCCGGTAAACTTACTTTTGCTTGAGGCCTAACATCCCGGCCTTAGGTTGGCGACGCACCATTTCCACCTTTGGTGTCTCTAGGCGGCGTGAATTTCTTTCCATCAGGAAATCCGTCTGATTGTTTGCCTTCCAATATCATAAAAAAAATGCAATAGAAATTAAAATCGGATTTTGAAGTCTCATGAATTTCAGTTATGCGAAGTATACATAAGCCGGTCCAAGATAAGAACAATAATAAACTTATGTAGACGGCTAGGGTTTGGTAGTGAACGATAAGAGATTCAAAGAGAAGAAAATAAAATTAATGAAATTCTAACTACGAATAGAAGTACGAGCATGGTTGGTTGTCCACGAACAAAAGTGTTACAGGTACGTTGAGTTCAGGTGCCAGCAAAGGAGCCGGCTTTGTTCGTAAGAAAAAAAATTAAAAATCAACAGTTTTATATGCTTCTCGTTATATGAGGTAGGTATCAGTTTAGATGCTGGTATTAGAGAGCCACGACCAATACACAGGCATAATAAATGTACTTACCCGGACTTCAGGAAACTGGTTGGTGTATGTGTTGATGGGTATGAGGACCTGGTCCCCAAGCTTGTGCGAGAAGTCCTGCCACAGCATCTCCGTGTTCTGCGCCTGCACATACAGCAGGTCGTGACCGGACCAGCTGCTTTCGTAAACCTCCGTTATCGCTTCCATTAGAGATTTTGAAGCTGTTTGCACCGCTGGAAGTTAAAAAGTATTGATATTAGGTAAATTAGATCATATTGGACTAGTTTAGCCGCTCTAAGTAATGGAGAATAGCCTAGGACATACTTGTAAGACTGTCAATTTTGTTATTGTTGAGACGTTGAGGCGTAATTGAACAACAAATACATTAAACTAGTGGTCGCCCATTGGTCGAAATTCGACCATAATAAATTTTGACAACTTGTTGATAAGAACGCCATCTTCATTTCTTAAGACCAACTACTTTGTTTCTAAACTTTTTAGTGCGCCATCTGTGATCTTTTATCGTTATCATCAATATATTATATGTTTGTGCGTGTCAAATGCATGGTAGTACGTGTAATGTTCTATATTTTGAATTCATGTACGTTAAAAACATTACCATTAAAAAATATTAGCGTTCTGCACTTCTCCTACACATAGCTTTATTCGTGTAGGTAGTTATATTTCGGTATGTATTATGTTTAGTGTGTAATTGTATTTAGTATGTAGTTATTTTTTTTTGTATAGTTTTGTACACCAGGCCTACATATTCCATTTTATGTTTTCCTATAACGGGTTGGCTGGAAGAAATTTCATTCATTTGAGATAAGCTCGCCCTTTGTACTTATGTTTATTTTAAGTTTAAGTTTTTCTGTATTTTTGTTGTTGTGCACAATAAAGAGTTAATGATAATAATAATAAACTATAAGTGTGCCAAATTTCATACTCCTCCGTCAGCGCAATTTTGGTAAAAAGGGGTCCATAGTTTTTGCTCCAAGTATTAATATATAGATTAAATAACTTCATAAACATTCGCATTGTTGTTTAATATCAGCTAACGTGAGGAAGTTCGTACCGCTTTAATTTACTGACGTATTGATAACACCACACTTGCTCAGAGCCGACATGTATTGTATTGTACTTTGAAACATACATACACAAACAATTTTAACCAAATCGGTCCAACCGCTTACAAGTAGTCAGCTGACAAACACGCGTACAAAATAATGATAATTGTATATTATTTGATTGATCCTATTAATATTATAAATGCGAAAGTTTGTATGTATGGATGTATGGATGTTTGTTACTCTTTCACGCAAAAACTACAAAGCCGATTACGATGAAATTTGGTATGTAGGTAGCTGAAGACCCAGAATAACATATAGGCTACTTTTTATCCCGGAGTTCCCGCGGGGTTGGGACTTACGCGGGTGAAACCGCGGGGCGCAGCTAGTATAATATATTACTAACTTAATTTAAATGTCTTATTTTAGTGCTAAATATTGGTCTCACAAAAATTTGCAGATTTGTTTTTGAATCGTACAGCATCCAAACACGCAGGCAGTTTCCGCTTTCATTTAAGCTCTATTTTCACTTAAATCTAAGTTGTGATTTTTAATATTTACTTCGTAGGTGGATAAGTGTTATCGACTCCCTACTCTCTTTCAAAATTTGGCTGGTCCTTTAAATGTTACCCTGTATAAGTGAATTGTGAACATATGCGTACGTATTGTCTATCTGTAACTTGTTCTATGAGACATTTTTTGAACCATAGTTCATGTGGGAATGTGACTTCCAAATTATTGTTCTGATGATTTGAGATCACGTTTAATAATAATATATTCAAAAGTGTTGAAATATTTGAATCTCACCTCGTATACATCTTATGTAATTGTTGAACTCTTTCTGCAGTCGCGTCGCCTGCTGGTGCTGTCGATTGAAGTTCTGGAGGTGCTCTTCAAATATATCGTCGAGTGTCCGGTCTACTTTGCCCAGGTTTTGAAGTAACTGGAAAAAACATAAGTTCATATTAGATACATTTCAAACAATGCACTCTGAAAATATCTTACAGGATTTGGAGGAATATGATTACAATGAGAAGACACACAGAACAGAGAATTGAGCGAACTAGGCGATTCTACCTATTTTTTTGACGATCTGATCAGTTGCAGGCATCACTACAATACAGTGTACAGAGGTTTTATTTTTTATAGAGGACATTATATATGTCCTCTATGTATGTATATGTGTATACGTGTGTGGTCTCTCGCCCTAAAGAAAGTCTTTAGGGCAAGAGACCTCTAACCAGCAGTTGCTAAAATTTTTACACCCCACAATGAATTCAAATATTTTGGTATGATAAAGTCTTTTGTAGTGAATTAATTACACGCGTATTTCAGAAATAATCTATTATAGTGACCTTTTTGCCAAAACTGCCATTATTAAAATACCAAATTTATGCCAAAAGCCAGACAAAATATGTGTTATAAAATCGATAGCTGATGTTATGCGAAATATTTAAAAATGGTTGTAAATTCCGAAGCACGAGCTGCTATCCTAGTCGAATTAGTTGCACAAAGGTTCACCGAAATTGGGTGTATGATCTCAACCTGATTTCCACACAGGGCGTTGACATATCTTTCTGAATTGGTATTCAATGGTGCGTTCGACAAGTGGGCTCAGTGGCGAACAATGCAGGAATGTCACAGCAAGGTCGCCGCGTTACAGATCACATTATCCGATGAGGATGCCAGCTCTATCAATATATGTAGATACATGTAAATCTATTTGTGCATATTAAATCGTATGTTCATTGAAGATAATCTAGAAAACGTTAGGAATAGGGTATTGGGATGCTCCTAGGCCGAAATAGTCTTTGCTGGAATGATGGTCACAAAGATTAGTCGCATACTTGTCTAGGTCATTTTGTTGGTGTATGTTATTATTTACTCAAACTTGACACCTGACGTACTTATTTATTATCAGCCAACTGTGAAAACTCTTCGAGCTTTATTTATCGCCATTACATACATGTATGTAAACCTTGGGGTTTCATATTATTTTACCGAATCCTACATATCATTCATCGTTCGAGTAACTTGGGTACAATTAAAGATAGTATTTAAAGTATCTTCACACCCATATCCCTGAACAGGTAGGTAGAGGCACAACTAGGGTATCCACAACTAGCCGAAGATACTAAATCCCACAATGTGATAGGTGGCAAGCCTATCGTCAACCGGGCACACATATCCAATCGCGAGTAACGTCATTTTTATATGAAAATTGAAAATACACAAATTCTAGTTTTAGCTATTGCCCAACCTAGGACCTTATGAAGGCAAGTCCAAAACTTGGACCGCTAGATCACAGAGGCGATTAAAAGTAGAACTATATAAAAGTACTACAAGTCTCACAATAGCTCATGTGTAGGTACTATTTTAAGAGCACGTTGTTGTTTATTTTCGAGCTGTTTATCACATAGCACCCATTATCTGTTGCAGTTACGTAAGGTCATCTAGGATCAAGGTCCGATGTTTATTGGCTGCATCCTCCACTAGAATTACACCAGGACGGTTCTAGACAGTCGGACATAATTGGAGTTAATTTTACTTGGGAAATAGGACTTTGTGAAGTAGGCCAACCCTAGTTTCCTGTTTCCCACAACCATATTTACTTTGCTTTATATATTTAACAAACGTTATTAGATAACGTCAGAATTAAATCCAAACCTGGCCTTCGACCAACGAACGCTTTGTGTCAAATCAAACATTGACATTTCATGGAAATTGTCAAAAAAGCTACCTAACTTAGCAGCTGTCATTATTTATATTCTTTACGTGAACTAGCGTCACCAGGGAAGGAATAAATCCTTCGAAGCGTTATTCCGATCGTACAGGAAAGCTTACAGTATAATTTTGAGAATGGATGGATTAGGGATAATTTTAGTTCTAATTGAGGTAAATATATGGGATATTATTTTAATATCCTCATAATATCAATATACCACAAAATCAGAGTTCGTTAAATTGGCATCTCTAGTTGTAGTGTCCGTACGAAATAATTTGAAATGTTAGCAGTGTCGATACAATTTATTTACAAAAACTTGTACTTTTAACAATCTATTTTTATTTTTTTTTAATTCTATGGTAACCGATTGGCTAGGTTTCGTTATATTATAAGCATCATCAGGGCTATATAAGTTTGAGTTGAGTTTTGAGTTGTTATATAGCCCTGATGATGCTTGTATAGCGAAACCGGTTGGCTAAACCATAAAAATAAAAATATATTGTGAAAAGTACAAGTGTTTCAAAATAAATTGTATCAAAAATGGAATTCCACCAAGCACCGACGATAAGAGTATAGAAATTATGTTAGCATCGTCCAATAACACAGGACTTGCAGGCCACAGATCTGCTCGTTTTATTTCCAGTACTTGGACTATAAAAAACTTGCCTATGTCAAGAATACTGGCGTGAGTCATTACAGATGTACGATTCGATTACCCCGTATGGATATGGTGTGTTCATGTTGATTCGCCAAGTTCACGGCTGTCACAATGGCCGCCGGTCGATGACACAATATCACATTAGCATAACTTACTTTGCCGTAGCTTAACCGATTACGTTCACACTTCACATTCTTTTCCGTTCATCCATTTACTGCGTGTTTTTTATGATAATAGAAGGCAAACAAGCAGACGGATTTGCTGATTGTAGGGACACCAAAGGTGATAATGGTGCGTTGCCAACCTGAGGCCGGGATGTTAGGCCTCGAGCAGAAGTAAGTTTACCGGCTATCTTACCCTCCAAACCGGAATATGTCATGATGGCAGCATGAATAGGTAAGGCGGTGGTACCAATCCGGACGAGTCGCTGCGAAACTCTACCACCTAGTCAGATGTCACGGTGTTAGTGACGGTAAGCCCTTGCTCGCCTTTTACGAGCTGCCTGACAGGAAGGCAGATGGTCTATTCTGCAAAGGAGATCGGGCCAACGCGGGTTTGTTTGATATTTAAAACAAGTTTTTGTAGTAGACGGCAAATGCATTGCAAGATGATAAGATTCATGAGCGTTCAATCATGTGAAGGTCAAGAGCATTTCTGGCATGGTTTTACCCAATTTAGCATCCCCTTTCGTTTTAGCCTTGGCAGCTTCTCGTCTGACCAGCTCTTAGCAACAACGCTGAACAAAAACGTTGATATTGTGTTGCAAAGCTTGATTCATGAGATTTTTTATACATATGAGCAAACAAGTGAACAACGAGTCAATAGAAACCTTTCACCTTCTAAAATCTTTTGTGCACCTAAGTATACTTATTGGAAGGTTCTTCCAACAACGGATTATCTCTTAACGTACAGATTTTTCTAATACCCTTATCCACCCTTAATCTAGATTTCTATTTCATCTACGAGTATATACGTGATGCCAAAATTTTGGACATCTTTTTACGAAAATTGCGCGGACGGAGGAGCATAAAATTTGGCACACTTACATTTTATTTCTAGGAGAATATTTTTTAATAATAATGCTTATAAAGTACATTAAATCAATAAATAAAACATTACCCACACTACCATACATTTGACACACACAAACTAGATTGATGATAACGATAAAATATCACAGATGGCGCACTAAAAAGTAGTTGGACTTGAGAAATGAAGATGGCGTTCTTATCAACAAGATATTAAAATTTATTATAGTCGAATTTCGACAAACGGGCGACCACTAGTTTATACAAATTAACAAAGAACGAAAAAAATCTGCGCAAGTGAATTTCGAGCCTACCCTGGGCCGATGCACATCCGTTTAATATTGTTCTATAGTCTTTGTTTCCATTTCATTTTGTGAGAAATACCAATTAGGTACGTAATAGTTATTTGCACGCAGGTTGGAATCCAATTACTACAGTTAATTAGTAACTGTGTTATTAATTTAATTAATTGTTTATTTTGAAGACGATTACCTTTTATTCAATGTATTTTGGTAATTGAAATTAATTTTAACGATAGCTGTAGCCCGAGACTTCGTATAAAAAGGGATTTTTCGTGGATTGTGATGGGAAAGAAACATTTTTCCACTGTCAATAGATCCTAAAGTTTGACCCGGATTTTATGCTACACAAAGTTTGGTAAAAATCCGTTCAGTAGTTTCAGCGTGAAAATTAAACACACAAACAGACAAGAATTATAATAATCCCCGTTTTAGTTTCTGTAATATATAATGACATGTATACAATTATATATAACAATAATTGTTTTAAAAAAATGTAATGTAGTGATTTAGTTTGGTTACTGTTTCTTTTCTTTATAGATTACTTTTTTGTCTTGAGGTCACAGATTTTATTTCATATGATCATCATTATTATTTCACCTCTATGCTATCCACTCCTGAACATGAACCTTCACCAAACTTTATATCTCCATGTAATTTTTACAAATTTCTTCCGGTGGGTGGACCTCCAATACTTGGACATATTAGAAACTAGATAGATCTTCTGATATTACAGATAGCCTTTGTGGGAACCATATAGTAGAGTATCCTATTGATTAGGTTTAATCTGCTAATCTACATTGACTGATTTTTTATATACTAGTGTATAGTATAAAAAAATCAGCCAGACTAGGTGGCAGATTATTACACCTACATAGTGACTTACCAACTTACCCTAACTGATTCTGTCGCCTTACGGTTATATACGCTTAACATCCCAGCCTTAGGTTGGCAACGCATAATTAACAACTTTAGTAGTATTTATTCTCATAACAATAAAAGGCAATATTACGCTGAAAATATCGTTGACTCAAAGTTAAAACTAACGGCATTGAGAGAGGTACTTAAAAGCAACCATCCAAATTACAGGTTGCCGCGGTATCAACTGTTACGATCGTCACTCGTGACGTCACATCCGCCTATTTCCTTTCATTTTCACTTGTCTTTGACCGAGGCCTCGAATTCAACTCTTAATTGCATCCATTGTTTCTACTTAGACGCTAATCAAATCAATTTGAGTTATATTCTCGGGAAGTTAGAAGCTAATACCGTTTGCATTGACTTTTCAATAATGTTGTTTACAATTATTAGATTATGGATAATGTCAATCCGTATCTGTTGATGGACTTACGTAAGGTCAACGACTACGAATCGTTAAGACGTGCGCAGGTAGTACTG
>NJDD01000998.1:53697-66298 GCA_002245505.1 Calephelis nemesis | reverse complement strand
CACGCATCAAGATGATGGGCATGACACTTTAAAAGCTGTCTGCACTTCTCCTACACATAAACTATAAGTGTATCAATTTATATGCTCTTGCGTCCGAGCAATTTTCGTAACACGGGGTCCAAAGTTTTGGCATCACATATTAATATATAGATAACCATTTCGTTCAGATTGTTTTCATTGCTGTCTTACATTAATACAAACATAACGTTATTTTTCAACAAAAATGCAGTAAAAATGTGTTTAAGATTGATTTATTTATTTAACAGTGGAATTAACAGGATGCAGTAAACGATAAAACTAAAGATAAATCACATTGACGGTTTGAAGGAATATTTATTTTTAGTCATAACATGCGATAATATGCGCTCTGGATATTGTGACCTACTTACGATTTTTCTTATAGATTGTGTTCCCTCTGTCGTGCTTTTGTCAAAATAATGATAAATACAAATTTCCAAACTCTATATTGGCTACCATTGTCTACTCTCGAACACCTAAGTGGTTTTGTTTATCATTTTTATTACATACATACATACATATCTTCACGCCAAGCCTCTTACGGGGTAGGCATAGATATTTTATTACACTTCTTCAATTTTCCTATTTTAAGCCGAAAAAAATTTCAGCTCTCTCTCTAAAAGCAGTATTATTACAATGCTATTGATTGTCTAAGCCAAGTTAAATTTAACGTTTTTACTTTAAGGTTTTTGCGGGGACACATTGTGTTATTAAAAAAAACTGTTTCATTGTGTCTTGGTCTCAAAAGCAATTCTTAAAATCTTAAATTCTTAAATATTTCAGTCCCTATTGGCGTAAGACTTTTCACCTACCACATAGTGTGACTTAGTGTCTTTGGCTAGTTGTGGATTCGCCTTTACCTATCTCTTCGGGGATATGGGCGTAAATATACTTTTGTTTATTATCCCTTATGTTAGTTGTATGTTGCAACAGTTGGTAAACCTGTAAAGTAACATCAGCACGTTTCACAACACTATTATCATGTAACTCCTAACCAGGAGGCTGAGTTGCTTTGCGTCAATCACTCGTGATGTCCTCGTTAAGACATTTATAAGTATTTACACCTCTATGACGAGTTAGGATTTGTAATGTACATTAGATTTTAGCAAAGAGCTTTATGCAAAAAAGGTTGTTGCAATTCCTTAGCTTTTGCTTTTTGGACTAATAAAAAAATCTTAAGGCCTATCAATAAAAAAATTGGATGATAAAAAAATATCTTTACGCCCATATCCCCGAATAGGTAGGCAGAGGCACAACAAAGGCACCCACGACTACCCGAAGACACTAAGTCCCACGTAATAGGTGGCTAGCCTATCGCCAACAGGGCACATTTCCAATCCCGAGCAACATTTTTATTTAGAAAGCAATAAGACAATTGGAAAATCAATTTTCGTTTTGTTGCCTGACCCGGGATTCGAACCCGAGACCTCATGCAGTCAAGTCCAACAACTGTCCCACAACCGCTAGACCATAGAGGCGACGATAATATATATAAAATTATAAATTATATAAATAGATTATATAGACAGATCAATTGAGATAGTTATGTACTATAGTATTTTCATATTTAGTCACTATATTGAAGGGTAAAAAGAAATTAAGGAAACGAGAATGCCTATGGTTTAGTCTGTAACATTATTCCAGAACCAACAAGTCTCTAAAATGATTCCTTTTAGTTATTATCCGCCTCTTTGGCCGAGTGGTCAGCAGGCACGCCTAAACCGCGAAGCTCGGGTTTGAGTCATGACGACGACAATAATTTAGGTGATAGATGTCTGTATTTTCAAGTCTGGGTGTTCATTAAATTTATACTGATACTTATTTAAGTATTTTTATGTATTAGTATCCTTGTCTAACACCTACATAACAAGCATATAATTAGCTTACTTAAGTGTTAAATCAATTTCTGTAACTTGTCCAGGAATATTTATTTATTTACTACTTATCCAAAAAAAATAATTATGAAACTGGAAGGCAAACAAGTATAAAAATTCACGCCGCCTAGAGACACCAAAGGTGGTAATGGCGAGTTGCCAACCTAAGTCCGGGATCTTAGGCCTCGAGCAAAAGTAGGTTTACCAGCTACCTTACCCTCCGAACCGGAACACGTAATGACGTTATGGCGGCAGGAATAGGTAAGGCGGTGTTACCAATTCGGATGAGTCGCTGCGAAACTCTACCACCTAGTCAGATGTCACGGTATTAGTTATTATAATTACATAGTACATTAAAACATTGTAAAAAAAGTAAGTATGTTATTTGAATACGTGTGTATACAATGGAATTCCACCGAGTGCCGTCGATTGTTATTTAATGTAAACTTTTTAATAAAACTTTTGTTAAAGGCTAAAGCTTCGCCAGTTAGTAGTCGAAGATGAAGTCATACACCATTTTCGTTGAGTTGATTTTTTAAAAGCGTGGGACAGGTTGTTGACTTGGCTCCAGAGTTGGAGACAATCCAAAAATAGTAAAATTAAGAGAAACTCAAATCCGGTAATACATGACTCACGTGCCAGAAGAAGATACCATTTGATATACAGATAACATATAATTGTAATTCGTCAATATCACAGTCCCTGATAAAATATTTATTACATGCACATATTATATTATATCAATGATATACATTACGTTTCAAGATAAAAATAAACATTTACATTTTTCATCTGCTATCAGATTAGATATTGGAACATGTACAAAATCTATATATCTGGACAAAAAGATGAAGAAATCTTTGGATAAATTATTGACCTAACTTTTAGTATTGGATAGTCCCATTTGGTGTAGGACTGTTTCAATTATAACGTTAATTGATATTAGACACATTAGCCGAAATATAAAAAAGTAGCTGATGCCTGCAGCTTCGCCTGTGTTTTCACAGGAATACAGGTTTCACAGGTTTACAATATTAGTAGGATAGGCTGCACAACAAAGTCACAGAAACAAAAAAAACCTTTTTAACAGTCTGTACAATGTGTTTGTCACATAACTCTTCCTACACGGCAGGACCAATTTAGATTAGGTTTCTTACCTGGGTTTCTGGATGATTTAAAAACAGGCAAGCTTTAGATATCAGTTAATTAGTAATTATGTGAAATCAAGGCCTCCCAAAACATCTGAACAAACATTCACAGAAGGTTCGCTAACAGTGAAATTAATATATGTACTTTAAAAATATTTTAAGTGACCTACATACATATCTTTACACCAAGTCCCTTACCGAGATGACCGAGACTATCGAGTGTCAGACCTCACGATCCGGAACCTGTCTGGCTTCCTTCATATTCATTATTTTCATACAAACATGCCGGTTACGGAGACTTTTTGTTACGAATGCGGTCAGCGAGCGCTACACCACAGATTTTCCGTAGCGCTCTCATTTCGACCGCATTTATCTTACTTTCATTACCCAACTCTGGCTTCCATACAGTAACGTTAGGATAAGCATAGACTTATGCAAAGCGAGTCTAGATTTTTGACTAAAAACCTTGCTTTGATACAGCTTAACCAAACGCTCTATTCACCCTATTCCCTGCACACGCTCTCCTCTCTACATCCAAAGTGTACCTTCCATTTATGCTAAAAGCGCAACCAAGATATACAATTTTAATCACTGGCTCCAACACTATATTACATCATCAACTAAAACTCTTACATTATAAACTTAAGTGACCTAACCCATCCATATACAAACACAAACTGCCTATTTAAAATTCAACTATAAATCATACGACAAATTAAACCTGTATCACACGACAAAACAGACGTTGACAATGAAATTAACGATTATTGACATACCACTTTAGCAAGTTACCAATACTGTATCGATAAGCCAAACAGAACAATAAGATTAGGCCTTCAAAGCATGTCGTGGCAGATAATGTTATCGGCAAACAAAGAATTTATGGTCCCTTTTGTGATATCGATTTAGAAATATGCTACTGTTGTACACGTTTAAGATGTCACGTGTCTTTTGTACGTCCAAGTGTAATTCAAGAAAGTACTTATGTTAATTCTGTACACGTCAAAGATACAACATGGTACGTACACAATTATGACCATAATCATAAATTTGGTCAAGGACTTACAATAGCAGATGTCACGTTATACCTTTTTCAAAGTTATCTAAGACTTGTGTAATATGAAAACAATGCAATACAGTACAACGTGGAAACTAATCAACTCTTTAGTTATTGCGTAACTTTTGCATTTTTTTTTCGAGTGCATCAACACCAAAAGTATTATAGAAAACACAAAAGACACAAGAAAGAAAGAGTAAAGATAAAATGAAGATTACGTTGTACAAATAAAGCCAATAAACATAAAATGGCGTACAGAATTATATTTTGTTTGCAAAATGAGTTATGAAAGATTTTAACACAAGACAATTGACTCCAAGATGGTCCCGCATAAATTTTATTAACATTTCACGCTGCTGGACATCAGAGGTCGTCCAACAGTACGTCCTCCGGTGCGCGGCCGCCACTCGAGAACCCTTTCTTCCCCAGCGGTTGCCGGTTCTGCGAGCAATGTGGCCTGCCCATTGCCACTACAGCTTGCTGACCCTCTAAATTATGTCGGTTACTCTCTTTCTCTTGCGGATCACCGAATTACGAATCATATCTCGCAGAGAAACACCGAGCATAGCATGACAAACATACAAATCATTTTTATTGAAATTCATTTTCTTTTTAGTTCCTATTTAAATACGAGGTGGATTTTTTTCATTAGAATTTTGTCTTAAATTAGTTTATCGGGAAGAATTACTTGCTCGAGTAACAAGATTTTATTCACTAGTTTGTTCCCCTTCTGCATCACTCGAAAAATTTTCGGCACAGAGGTTTTTATTTAACTGTGCATGTTGCAGAAGGTTTATTACTTAATATCAGTCAAACCACGTAGAAGTTTTATGAAATGTTTATGAAACAAAATGATCTAAGAATTACTAACATCTAGATGCAAATCATTTGAACATTAAATTACACAATGCAGACTTGAATAATACAAGGTTCGTCTCAAATTACGGACTATTATTGTCCTTATGGTTATTACCGTAAGAGTCATCCGTTTATGGTTTCAAATAACATTATGAGGTTACATGATGGATTGTCAATGTATGATACAATCGTCTACAGTTAAACCAAGTTTCATACATGTTTAACGTTGTTATATTAATAGATTGTGTTTTATGAGGCTTAAAGTCCTACGCGATGTAAAATATGGACAGACACGTTATGATTCTAAAATAGCATAACTTTTATAGGTGTCTCAGCAATACATTTACAGAACATACCAAAAAATAACAATAATTGTTTGTCCGTTGCGCTAAACGAATTGCCATCTTCCAGATTCGTCAAGCAGAAAAAAAAATGCACCCCTTGGCCAACAAAAAAGAGAGCGTCGACCATGTGTCTGCAGCTTCTGCTTAGACTTAGGCATCAATAATATGTTACCTAAAACTTTCCTATTTTACTGTCCTAGGTGTGTAATTTCAGTACTTCTTAGGCATTGTTTGTATTTTTACGCTTCTTTATAAACTTATTTGTTAACATCTTTCTTTGTATTTTCTTTAAGAAATTCATCCGCTATGTGAAAAAGCGTGTTTTTTTAAATTTTACTAAAGAAACCCATTGCAGGTTTTCACATGTTAAAAATATCTCTATCAAAGAACTCCTAGCTTTAAAATAATAATGTGATTATAAATGATAAAATGATTTTAATTTTTTTTTTTGCGTAAACGGATTGTATTTCTTTTAAATTTATTGAAAATTATTTAAATACGTTTGTACGAAGCCGAATTTAGAACTGAATATCATTTCTGATGATATAATGTTGTGTAATTTCTAACATTTGTTAATTGCATTGAATATTATTTGTATGTTATGAATATGTTGTGTGTATTTTCATCAAGTCACTTTCATTAAAGAAGCTACCGTCAGACCACTTGCTATCAATAAAATGTTAGATAAGAATAATGAGATGGACCAGTTCGAGTGGTTGCACATCTGCTACAAAAGATTGACGTGAACAGTTAGGCAGTCTGTTTGTTTGCCAAGATCTCAAAATATACTTACATATATAGAAACCCACTTGGTGGTTCACTGACCTCCTAATTGCAGTTAAACGATGCAAATATGTTTACCTGAAACAAGATGAAAGCAATATAAATGAATTAATAAAAATAAGAATTTGTGAGTTAAAAACATTCAGCGGTTAGTGGAGGAATTATGATATTCTTTTGATCACGCAGCCAGAAATAATATTTGGATAGGTACGTGACTTATCGTTTAATAAAACTTGTAAATATATTTGTAAATAATTGTAAATATTACCTCTCCTTCGTTTCTATTCTCATTCTATAAAAAAAGGTCACAAGTCTTGGTATATTATTTATGTTTCAACTTTATAATAACTTTATTGTCTTTTTTACAAAAGACAATTAAAGTGTTGGAGAGTACGAGTTTTAGTTCACGGCGTAGTGCTGAAACAAGTGAATGTATATCTTCGTAGTGCTTTTAGCATTGATGGAAGTTATACCGTGAATGTAGAGAGGAGTGTGTGCTGAGAAAATTGTGAATGTAGTACTAAACTATTTTAAAGCGAGATTTAGAAGCAAGGTGATAGAGTCTCTTTGCATAATTCTGTGTTTATCCTAACGTTGTTATACGTTAACGTTGTTATCGCCTCTGTGGTCTAGCGGTTCAGTTGTTGGACTTGACTGCATGAAGTCCTGGGTTCGAATCCCGGGTCGGGCAACAAAAGAAAAATTGGGTTTTTCCAATTTTCTAATAAAAAAAAATGTTGCTCGGGATAGGATATGTGCCCGGTTGTGTCGATAGGCTTGCCACCTATCACATTGTGGGACTTAGTATCTTCGGCTAGTCGTTGGTACCCTGGTTAAGCCTCTTCGGGGATATGGGCGTGAAGATACTTTTTTTTGTTATATGGAAACGAAAGTAGAGAATATTAAAAAATAGCATGATATTAGGAGCATAGGATTGAAAGAAAGTGTTGGTTTTAAAATGAGAAAAGAAATATTTCACTGGTTCAGTCATGTAGAAAGGATGACAGATGAAAGATTGGTAACGCAGATATACAATGCAAACGTGGATGGATGTAGGTACCCGGGGGGACCAAGGTTGACATTCCAAATCGCTAGGGCATTGTCCGAGGATGGTTTCAAAAATCTTCGAAACCGGCGTGTTTATATGAAAAGGACAATTAAAGGACCTGGTTAGTTCTACGAGTATCATGAGATTTAGTACTCGTTACCCTCTGCCTACCCCACCCGTAAGGGACTTGGGTCCCCTGCGATGGGGTGTCAGTAAGTATTGGGGACAACAAGCCGACCAATTTTCTTATCTCAAGATACAATTCGCAAAAAGATTTTTTTGTTGATAGCCTGGGTTGAGCATCGGGATATTAAGCAAATATGTAAGAAATATCTTATGAAAGCAATAATACATCTAGAATTCTATTCCTTGATAAATATGGGTTAAACTCTTATTGTCCCAGAATACTGTCAGTTCTGAATATTTTATTTATGATGCTGATTCAATGAACTGATGAAAAGTTTATGTAGATCGCAGAGTAAACGTAAGTTTACCAACCATCCCGTTATTTGAGGGATGTCCCGGTTCTGAGACGTTTCTGAAACGTTCCGCTCCGAGTTTGTGCAATACACTACATATTACACTTTTCATAATTAGGTACACATATACATACAATTTTATGCATGATAAAGATAAATATATTCAGTCAAGAAAAATACAACTAAAAAAGCAAATTATAGTTTTAAATAGAATGTCAGATACTTTAAGGGTTATATATACTAGCTGACCCGGTGAACTTCATTCACTTGGCACTCGAAACTGTCTGCCTACAGTGCAGGGGACTTGTTGAAAATATGGCAAATATATATATAAACGTCTCTACATTTTGGATTTCTAGTTAATTGGTCATATTAAGCTAATTATTGACATGAGTTGTCTAATTTGTAAATTTTTATAGCGTATAAAATATTTAAGACTTGCAAAAAATTGGTGACAATTTTTAAAGGTTTGTGCTTTTTGTGATATGTACGAATCAAAAGAAGAATTAACAAAATCGGATTATGCGTTAATAAGTTACTAGATTATAACCCGGCTAAGCTCGGGTAAAATGTAACATAATATACATCTAGGTGCAAAATGTAGGTAGATGTTTCTGTAGTCATCGGTTTTCAAGGAATATTAAAGGTATAAGCAAGACATAGATTCGTATAGCTTCATTCATTGTGTTTAATATAGTAAATAAAAACTGCCAAAGTTTTTTTTATCAACATTTAAAGTAAAGTAACATAAATTGACAAAACAAATTGCAATGAGTACTTATCCGAGAATTTAGCAGAGGTTATAAAGGAATATTCTCTATTACACATCACAAAACGGAACGTTTATTAACTACCCAAGATGGCGACTGTGATTTGTCTGTCAACACATTAGAATTTAACAAAATACTCGACATTTTGCGGATATATGTTGTCGACTCAAAATCATTATTTTTTTATGTTTTATTATTCAGGTAAGGTTTCAATCGAGTCTACCGTACCCCTTGACGAAATTATTAATATAGATAGCCCAATTAACAATGTGAGATTTAAACCTATCCCATAGGAAACCCTTCAGTGAGTGGGATGATAAGTATCATATAAACTTCCTCAGAACATAATGAATTTACCTGCTCAATTTTGTTACAATCGCTTGTGAACTGAAATGTAGATACCGACACTCAAAAACTCTTAAAAACACTAGAAAATGTCTCTCTGCTGTCCGTTTTCAGTCGGCTGTACCTTTTTTTTTTTAAATATCTTCAACGAATAGAATTCCCTCTTCTACAGATTAATTATAAGTATAGAGAACATAATACTAATTAATATTACGGAATTCAATATCATTGCACTTTTCATTCTGATACATATTAATCAAAATGAGTTAGGTCCCGTTTTTTTAAACTCTTCCCCCGCACTAGAAATTATTATTTCCCGCAAATTCGTATCTCAAAATTAGCAAGTCTAACTAATCTAAAGTGGGCCTAGTAAGCCTTGTTTTAATTTTTTTAGAAACCAATTCTGGTAGAGAATCCGAGTCCACTCAAATTCATAAAATAATCTCTACAACTCTCCGATTCACTAGTTCTGCTGAAGTATGTTGCTATAATATGTACCACAAAATATCGTTTTCACTTGAAAGTTCCACGTTGCTCAGTGAACCGCTATTATTTTAACAAACAGCATCAAGTGGAATACAACCGCAAGTGTATATTGGATGAAGGTCGTCCGCGTGAAAGTTTAGGTCCGAGAAGAAAGTGCGTCCACGCAAAAACATGCTCGTCCGCCTCGTTTTGGTATTTAGCAAGACGTCGCTTCGTGGGAGACAAGTACACAAATGTGCTCTTCTACGTCTGTGGTTTCCAAATAGAGAGTTTTTCTTTCTTCTAACAGAAGAGTCATTATTTCTAGTAAAATACTAATTAAATAATGTAAGACATTATATGTTACGAGTAATTAGGCATTACTTTAAATCAAATGTGCACATACTCTCTAATCGCATCTGTGGTCTAGCGGTCCAAGCGTTGAAGGTCTTCATGAGGTCCCGAGTTCGAATCCCGGGCCGGGCAACAAGAGAAAATGCGGTTTTACCAATTTTGTAATAAAAAAATGTTGTTCGGGATTGAATATGTGCCCAGTTGGCGATAGGCTTGTCACCTATCAATTATTACAATGTGGGACTTTGTGTCTTCGGCTAGTCCCACGACTTCCCTGGTTGTGCCTCTGCCTACCACTTCTGGAATATGGGCGTGAAGATTCTTTTATTTACATAGTTTACTATTTATTTTTGACGACGATTACTCAGATAAGTCTAGACAAATTAATAATCGCTTATGTTTTAATTTTGACTACAAGAGATAATACGCTATTCGTCTGTTAATTTTTAAGCTGATTGTTAGCAAGCCTTATTTATGTCTTTCAAAATCTTTTGAGTTAATTTCATGGAAGCTTTGTTAAATTTAAGTGGACACAGTATACTTTAAAAATCCTAAAGTGAGTTAACATACACGTCGAGCTTGTCAACGTAATTTTACTAATTTTGGTGTCTCTTGATATTTATATTAGGAAAGCTGAAGTTCAGCTTCATATTTAAGCATAACCAAAGAAAGATACATACAATGAACCAACCATCTAAAGTGGTGTTTTTTGAAGAATTTTCATTTAATTCTATAGCAATTTTAATACACTATGATATTTCTAGGTACAATAGCCAATGAGTAACGGCCTCATGTTGGCAACACATCATCATCTGTAACGTTTATAGAATACATACAAATGGTGTGTTTGAGTGATAAAATCTTAATATATAAAAAATAAAGTGTCATGTTGTTTGTTTGAGATGGACTCCTAAACAACTTAACCGATTTCAATCAAATTTACGCACCGTGTGTAGGTTTGATCCAACTTGAAATATAGGATTGCTTACACCTTAATTTATGATAAAAAATTACCATCCGAGGGAAGCCGGAACAGGCAGCTATTATATATAATACAAATATGGTTTTTTTTATGATAATGGAAGGCAAACAAGCAGACGGATTTCCTGATTGTATGAAATTCACGCCACCTAGAGACACCAAAGGTGGTAATGGTGCGTTGCCAACCTGAGGCTGGGATGGTAGGCCTCGAGCAAAAGTAAGTTTACCGGCTACATTACTCTCCGAACCGGAACAACTTAAAGGCAATCATTGACGTTATGGCGGAAGGAATAAGTAAGTCTGTAATACCAATCCGGAAGAAACTCTACCACAAAGTAGAATGTAGCGGTGTTAGTTGCGGAAAGCCTATGCTCGCCTTTTACGAGCTGCCTGGCAGAAAGGCAGATGGTCTATTCTGCAAAAAAGCCCGGACCAACACGGGGGACAAATGTGTTTCTTGCCATCTAAAAACTCATCTGCTTCTTCGCCTTTTAATAACATGAAAATCGATTTTTCGTCTCGTCAACATGCCGCTTGATGTAAATCACAAATTGAAATTTTCCATTGTGTTAGTAGAGCACCAAATGAATATTCAATGATATTGGATTAGATTCTGTCCCGATAAGCCGTAAGTGTTGGTTCGACTTTCTTCCTTTGTAGTTTATTTTTTCTGATGTAGAAATCTGGTAGATGCATTTATGTTATTGTTAAAAGAAAATGCTGGCAGCATTTCATTCATACAAACGTATTTTATGTGTACCGATAATAGACGAGGTCTGGCACTCGATACTCTCTGCCTACCCCGTAAGGGACTTGGCGTGAAGATATGTAGGTATGTATCGATAATAGGAGTATTTTCTCCACCACCGGGTTTTCATTTGATCGTCTCTTTCGACATTGAAAACACAAGGCAATTGTGTTTCCAATGTCAAGTTTACCAGTGCATACATTCATATCTTCGCGCATAGTCCCTGATGAGGCAGGCAGAGAGTATCGGGTGCCAAATCTAACGTCTCTACAGACATGCCTGGCTTCCTTTACATTCATTACCCTTTTAATTTCATACACGCCGGTTTCAGAGACCAATGGAGACCTGGTCATGCATAACTATTGGCCAATGGCATGGAATTCGGTTCGCTCAGCGTGTCTATATCAGGTGTTTCTCTGCGAGATCATGATTGTACGAAGAAATTGAACAATTGAACCTAGTCAACATCATTGACATGTGGTGGATGCAGCAGATAAAAGAACGCGTGATATTGTGAATACTGGGATGGTTTAGGTCTTGGGTGGGCAAATTCTTTTGACCGCAGGCCGGAAAGTTAAAAAAAACAAGTGGTGGGCCAGTAAACTATAATTAATCTTGAGGCGGGCCGTTTATTAAAACACCTAAAAATAGCAGTACATATTACGATTATAAAACGTTGTATAAAGATAACATAAGGCATTTTTTATTTAATTTTACAATCCTTTATTAAAATAAAATTTATTTATGAAATCTTAACTTAAGAAATACGCAATATGTATGTTTAAAGTATCGATTCAGTACTTTAATTGTTCAAATTTCAATAGTCTTTTAACATTTCGACCATTAATTTTTTAAGGAGGTTCATATTTTGTGTAAAAACACCCTCGGCGGACCGGTTAAAAACCTCTCAAGGGCCGGATCCGGCCCGCGGGCCGTCATTTTCCCGCCCCTGGTTTTTAGGTGACCTACGTCAAGCTGGGGACGTGAAGTTAGATAGAGACAGTTGGTACTCTGAAGTACTAGTGAAGTATGTCATTGGAGTGAAATGAAATGAATTTTTGTTTGAAATGATTCGACTAGTGGTTTTTGCGTTATAATTAATTATGCATTCATTTTCGTCTACTTTAATAATATTATTATTAACTAGCTGTGCCCCGCGGTTTCACCCGCGTAAGTCCCAATCCCGCGGGAACTCCGGGATAAAAAGTAGCCTATATGTTATTCTGGGTCTTCAGCTACCTACATACCAAATTTCATCATAATCGGCTTTGTAGTTTTTGCGTGAAAGAGTAACAAACATCCATACATCCATACATACAAACTTTCGCA
>NJDD01000998.1:15149-52859 GCA_002245505.1 Calephelis nemesis | reverse complement strand
GGGCCGGATCCGGCCCGCGAGCCGTAATTTGCCCACCCCTGGTTTAGGTGACCTACGTCAAGCTGGGGACGAGAAGTTAGATAGAGACAGTTGGTACACTGAAGTACTAGTGAAGTATGTCATTGGAGTGAAATGAAATGAATTTTTGTTTGAAATGATTCGACTAGTGGTTTTTGCATTGTAATTAATTATGCATTCATTTTCGTCTACTTTAATAATATTATTATTAACTAGCTGCGCCCCGCGGTTTCACCCGCGTAAGTCCCAATCCCGCGGGAACTCCTGGATAAAAAGTAGCCTATATGTTATTCTGGGTCTTCAGTTACCTACATACCAAATTTCATCGTAATCGGCTTTGTAGTTTTTGCGTGAAAGAGTAACAAACATCCATACATACAAACTTTCGCATTTATAATTTTAATAGGATAGGATGATATTGTCAGTAGCGACCAAAATTGTGGGACATTGATAAAATTTATGAATCTCGGAATCATTAGCTATATTTCGAAAAGGGATTATCTTATTGCAAAGTGGTAATTAAATAAATGCAGTCGCGTTTTTGCAGTTTTACTGGCCTTAAATTATTTAGTCAGTTGCTGTGTGACTTTGTCGTACAGGTATCATGTACGGGGAAGTAAAATTCCTTTTTTCTTGTTTTTGAAACTTTTTTTATGATAGTGGAAGGCAAACAAGCAGACGGATTTCCCAATGGTCAGAAATTCACGCCCAGAAACACCAAAGGTGGTAACGGTGCGTTGCCAACCTGGAGCCGGAATGTTACGCCTCGAGCAAATGTAAGTTTACCGGCTACCTCACCCTCCGAACCGGAAAACTTCATGAAAACGCGTCCTTTACTCAGTTTTTTAATATTCTTCAGTACAATCAGTAAGTTATTTCTATAGGTATGTAATATCAGTTTCAGAAGCCTACTAGTGGCATAAATTTAATGTACAGTTTCAATGGAAAATTTCGTACCGATTTTCGTGTGTGATAGTGTAGCATTTTTAAAGTCGATATTACTTTCATCGACCATAGGAAACGAATATCTTAATGGCTATTTGGCAACCAGTTTGGCGCAACGTTGAAACGATCAATAATGTTATAATTAATTGTATGTGTTGGCACGTAGTGAAGTGTCCATTTATTATAGGAGTCATTTTCACTTTTAAAATCCGTTATTAAATGCAAAGAAACCATTAAATGCTTATAACCTTGTTTGACATTTGAATCCGGTCTTTTATATGTTTATTTATACTTTTTTTTAATGTTACCTGCGACTTCGAGATGTAAAGCTTCCGAACATTTCCTTTGGAAGATAGTAAGGTAGTGTTTTAATGTCAGTTAGATCGTTTTGATAGTGAAAACGTTACCTACAGTACGTACTTCTTGTAATAAGCATACGATCTCGATAAAAATGTGTGAAGAACCAACGGAAGAAATGTCAAATGCAAAGAATATGTGACAAAAAGAGGATTGTAAATTTCGGGTTATATTTTTATGAATTTTAGAAAAGAGAAGAATTTTAGAAGATTTTGTGTTAATTCGAAACTTAAAAATTTTTATAGTTCATTCGTGTTTACTCGACAACTCTAAAAAGTAAAAAGACTCTACTCTAAAAATCTAAACCATGACGTGGTATAGAAATCTAATTAATATAACTCTAGGTTGAGCATCTACCACGTTATTGTTATTTACGTACTACATTCGAGTAGGTATTAGATGCTCATAATAGAGTTGCTAGTAGCTATAGATGTTACAATTTTTAGGGTACCGGATTTTCATTCTCTCTTAATTAAAATATAACCATAAAAGCCATAACGTCAGAGCTTGCCGTTGATGTATTCCGGTTCGGCGGGTAAGGTAGCCAGTAAACTTACTTTTGGTCGAGGTCTGACATTCCGGATCCAGGTTGGCAACGCACCATTACACCTTTGATCTCTAGGCGGCGTAAAAAATTGTAGGTATATTGTAGACGTATGTATAAATAATAACGTGGTCTAGAGCTCTATGGTTAAAGTAACTAATACGAGGATAAACTACAAACATTTGCAATTTTCGAGAGTTTTGTAATTTTGAGCTGTCGATTCATGTTCATGCTAGGTAAACTGCAGTCTGCCACAAATGTTTATTTAATAGTTGCACCGACAAACATTCGAAAATGTAAAACAAACGCAATTAATTTTGAACGTTCGGTTTCCGCAAAGTGACAAAAACTCTCATAATTCAATGGCGCAATTTTATTTATACATTGCAAATATACTTCGCGTTCGCCCACTGGCTGGCGCGCCTGCCAATTGGTACAATCAAATGTTACAATGCATTATTGTATAAACCATTTAAATACTAGCTGTTTCCCACGGCTTCTGTTGCGTTTTAAACCTTTTAGTCAAAGTGTATCTATATATTAATACGTGATGCCAAAACTTTGGACCCCTTTTTACGAAAATTGCGCGGACGCAGGAACATAAAATTTGGCACACTTATAGTTTATGTGTAGGAGAAGTGCAGAACGCTAATTTTTTTCAATAATAATGCTTATAAAGTACATTAAATCAATAAATAAAACATTACCCACACTACCATGCATTTGACACATACAAACAAATGTATTGATGATAACGATAAAAGATCACAGATGGCGCACAACAAACTTTGAAAACAAAGTAGTTAGTCTTGAGAAATGAAAATGGCGTTCTTATCAACAAGATATTAAAATTTATTATGGTCGAATTTCGACCAATGGGCGACCACTAGAAATAAACAATTTATATCCCTAGACAAATCATCCAATTTGATTGACAATAGTCCCAAAGTAAGCAAATAATACTTGAGTTATTGGTGTTAGTCAACGATACCAATAAATAGAAATAATATTACTAGTGACTGTGCCCATCGGGGTCGAACCCAGGCAGCGCGGTTGGTAGGCGGAATAAAAATCCGACAGTTTTTATGATTTCTTCAAATGTACAGCTAGCTGTTGGCCATATTTTATAACAATCATTGTTATAGACGCGAAAGCATTGCGAAACGAAGACAATATTTTACACGGATGATATTAATCTGAATATAGGTACCTACTTAATTGGACGAGTATCAGATATTTGTGTCAACTCCGTGTCGCTGTCATGACGACAGAGTAGTGAGTAGTCGTTGTCATGGTTCAGTCTAAAGATTTTGGTAGCTGGTATTCTTACACAAAAAAATTGAATCTACGAATCTAAGCATGTCGTGTTTGTCATGTTTTTTTTCCAATTTTCAATATCATCCCTATTTTTCTTATTTTTTTATGATTTTAGAAGGCAAACAAGCAGACGGATTTAGATAGCAAAGCAGATAGCAAAGGTGGTAATGGTGCGTTGTTAATAGTATTAAAATGCTGAATTACAGTTAATGCTACAATTCAGCAAAATATTGTATAAATACCAAGGTTTTCCAATATTTCATTCAGTTATATTCTTTCAGTCAAAAAAGGATCGGGAGTGGATTATTTATTTATATTGACAGAGTAGTACATTCAGTGAAACCACTGACCAACAACGAACCCGCTTTCTACCTACAGGTTGGCCACTGCGTGGAGACGAAATAGTATACCAGCCCGGGTCGTACCGCCCTTCAATAGGCCCAGCGAAATCGCGTTTTTAGTAAGTCGTTCAAGTTGTAAAGTGTAGTGTAGTATGTTTAACATTAAAAAAATAATAAACATAAATAAACAGTTTTTTCTACAACTCGGAGAGACCAAGGTTGATATTCTACGATCAGGTCACTAGAATAATATCCGAGGGTGATGTGAACAGTGTCCGAAACCGGCGTGTTTGTATGAAAAGCGTAATAAATATGACGGAAACCAGACAGATTTGCCAGGATCGTGAGGTCTTGCACTCGTTACTCTCTGCCTACTCCGTAAAGAACTTGGCGTTAAGATATGTGGGTGTTTTTTTCTATAAGAAGCCAAATGTAATACGTTTTCTTCGAACCTTTACACGTATAATATATTTAGGTATGGTCTTAAGCAATCCGAAAATATACTCAAACGAAATGAGGAAGGTATACTGAACTTCAATTTAGATAAAGAATAAGGTTCTTACACAATAAAAATAATGATTTCACAAAATAAGTAACACAAACAAACCGTTGTACCTGTTTTGTTATCTAGTAGATAAATTCCTAGCATCGTCGACCTTATTCAAACTTTTGCAAGATTATAACGAATACACTTTATTTATTGTCAGTGCTATCTACAAAGGTTGTTTAACTAACAAGCTTGCGCGTCATAGCCTTTTTTTATAATGGAAGGCAAACAAGCAGACAGATTTCCTGATGGTAAGAAAATCACGCCACCTAGAGATACCAAGAGTGGTAATGGCGTGTTGCCAACCTGAGGCCGGGATGTTAGGCTTCGAGTAAAAGTAAGTTTACCGGCTACCTTACCCTCCAACCGGAACACGTCATGACGTTATGGCGGCAGGAATAGGTTAGGCGGTGGTACCAATCACGGACACGGTCACGGTTTTAATGACGGTAAGCCTTTGCTCGCCTTTTACGAGTTGTGTGGCAGGAAGGCAGGTGGTCTATTCTGCAAAGGAGCTCGGACCAGCACGGGGAATAATGACCACAGCCTAAATGTACCTTCATTTTTTTTAAATAGAGGCCCCGAACAGACTTTATTCTGCCTGACATACAGGTGGTAGAAAATTAATAGAATTCACATTTTTTACAACCATTTGTGATTCAAGTACGACATCATTATACGACCAAATAACTGTTTATAGTTTATACTTAAACAATGTTACTAGAGAATAATTAGCTTAAGATTACACTTGTATTAATTCGCTTATTATACTTTAAATTTACAAAATTACCAAGAAGTTAACTTTTATATGTTCATGACCATGTTATATGAACTAGTGGTCGCCCGTTGGTCGAAATTCGACTACAATTAATTTTAATATCTTGTTGATAAGAGCGCCATCTTCATTTCTCAAGACCAACTACTTTGTTTGCAAGCTTTGTAGTGCGCCATCTGTGATCTTTTATCGTTATCATCAATATATTTGTTTGTGTGTGTCAAATGCATGATAGTGTGGGTAATGTTTTATTTATTGATTTAATGTACTTTATAAGCATTATTATTGAAAAATATTAGCGTTCTGCACTTCTCCTACACATAAACTATAAGTGTGCCAAATTTTATGCTCCTGCGTTAAGTCTAGTATATAGATATGTAGAGAACATATTAGATCTAGTCAGCAGGAGCGTCAAATAGATGTGACCTATGTAATATTTGATTGCTTTTTTTACATCGGTTAGTAGGAGCAGTGACATCCTCTTTTACCGCCTCATTAATAAACATGTTCCCCGTGTTGGTCCGGGCTCCTTTGTAGAATAGACCATCTGCCTTCCTTGCCAGGCAGCTCTTAAAAGGCGAGCATAGGCTCACCGTCACTAACACCGTGACATCTGACTAGGAGGTAGAGTTTAGCAGCGACTCGCCCGGATTGGTACCACCGCCTTACCTATTCCTGCCGCCATAACATCATGACGTGTCCCGGTTCGGAGGGTAAGGTAGCCGGTAAACTTACTTTTGCTCGAGGCCTAACATCCCGGCCTCAGGTTGGCAACGCACCATTACCACCTTTGGTGTCTCTAGGCGGCGTAAATTTCTTAACATCAGGAAATCCGTCTGCTTGTTTGCCTTCCAATATCATAAAAAAAACATGGATTAAAGTAGGAGTAGAATTAAGTAGATATTAAGTCTGCATCACATTGTAATACCGAGTTGCACCTCGGAGTACTTTACTCCGTGTTTATTAAAAAGGCGGTTAAAGTATAAATGGAAACTATTCTTAAAATTAGCCACAAGAAGCTATAGTCATAAAATACTTAATTGACATTCGGTCTCATAATCACCAGAACCATCATAATCTGCTTCCATATAAAAGTTAATTAATTAAGTAATAGGTAAGGAAAGTTGTTTGGTAAGCGGTGTAGGCCGCAGCGTGGGACCAAAGTGTACCCAAAGCTATTCAGGTGGGCGCGCAAGGACACCACCCACTGGTCCCAGGTAAACAGGTTCATTTAGGTTAGCTTACTGCATAAATATTGGCAAAGACTTTCCTGATGCTTCAGAACATTAAACACTCCCAAAATAATAAAAAACATTGGCTCGTATCACTTTTAAGTGGATATTTTCAAAAAGTATCTTCACGCCCATATCCTCGAAAATGTAGGCAGAGGTACAACCAAGGCACCCAAGACTAGCCGAAGACACTAAGTCCCACAATGAGATAGGTGGCAAGCCTATCGCCAACCGGGCACATATCCAATCAAGAGCAACATTTTTTTACCGAGTCTAGCATTTTTAGGCAACCCATTTTTAAAATATTCTCTAATATACGAGTACTAAATTGACTACAAAATATATATCAATATATTATCAGCTCGTTGAAAGTCGACGTAGGCTCGGACCTTAGATGAAATTTTCATTTTTTGAGGACTTTTTAAATCCTGACTCATTTTTATATTTTTAATAATTTGCTGATCAGATCAGCAACACTGGCTGCGTCAAGTTATTCTTTGTTTTGCCAATAATTGTAATATTAGAACTTGATGACTTAGGCTTACCTATAAGGTGTAGGTACCTTTCTTACCGTCTCTCGTTACTCACACTAAAAATACAGAAAACAGTAACTTTCTGTACGTAAAGTAATAAGTCAAAGCGTAGATTTTCTAACCTCAATTTTCCAGCACCGAGTAAAAAGTCCGTATGTAAATGTAATGATTTATTCAAATAAAGCATATTTGTTTCGCTAGGAGGATCACTTTCTATGGCCTGCTGGCCTACCACTAGTCAACTGTGAACGAAATTATATCTTCACACCATGCCGTAAAGATGATTCTGACTAAACTTTCCTCGGATCCTCGTATATGTGAAAAAAATTTTGAATTCAATGTGCACTAGCGCAAGCCGAGTTTAACGTTATTTTTTTTATTCAATTCTTAAAATAGAGAACGATCTCCTCTGTCTTCTTGGAATCCCTATCACGATGATTTCGCAGTTTCGAATCGAGTCGAAACCTTCGTCATCGTAAATTCGTTACTATCTCGTTCCCTTACATCTGACGCATTCCTTTTCATTTGTTTATACATGAAACACTAAAGCAAAAAATGTCACCCATTATTTAATAGTTTCCCTTGGATGTTAAGCCATTAACAAGTTTGCTAATATTCTCTCTGAACAAATACAATACCACAAGCTCTTACATAACTTGCGGAAAATTGTATCGCAGAAATAACATGCTACTGCATGTTATTTCTGTTACAATTTTCCTACTTAAATTGCCTTATAGTTATTACTATACTATAAGGCAATTTTTGATAAAAAATATATTTATAAGATTGATAAAAAGCATTGATGTCTAACAAACTAATTCGTCAGATAGATACATACACTTATAGTCAGTATTAACAACCTGTCTTAGATAAGAGATAGTGGTATTATAGATTAGTTGCCAGTTAATCGCTGTTATTTTTAATAAATAACAATAATATCTTCATATCAAATTCGCTGTTATTTTTTCAATATATATCGCCTCTGTGGTCGAGCGGTCCGAGTGTTGGACTTGACTGCACGAGGTCTTGGGTTCGAACCCCGGGTCGGCCAACAAAAAGAAAATTGGATTTTTCTAGTTTTCTAATAAAAAAAAAAGTTGGTCGGGATTTGAAACGTGCCCGGTTGGCGATTGGGACTTAGTATCTTTGGCTAGTCGTGGGTGCCCTGGTTGTGCCTCTGCCTACCTCTTCGGGGATATGGGCGTGAAGATACTTTAATATCTTAAACAAAACTGTAGTAGGCCTATCTCTATCTGCAGACAGGTTATTCACATTGGCCCATAGATAGATAAATATATATAGATACATCCTACAGTGCTAAATGACAACTGTTTTGACTTTGTGCCGATTTTAAGCGCTACTCTTAAGGGGCCATATACGCTAAAATACGTCAGCAGTTTACTGTTTTTTTCATACAAATCAATCATGGATCTTGCTGACAAAAATACACAAGATTAACATGAATATGCTTTACTAGACTAGTGTTTCCAAAACACGATTCATTTCTCTTTGCTCGATAAAAAAAATCAAAAAGTTAACCCTTTTTTGAAAGCTTTTGCTTTCTGTCTACTTCAATTGTGAAAATATCGACACCAGATTTAACATAAACATAGATAAGTACTATACCTAAAAGATAAGTGTTTCAGTTTTTATACTTTTTTTCAAATTACTTTTATAGTATCAAAAATAGTAATTTGTCGCTTAAGACGTTTACTTTAGAGCGCCATTGTTCATAGTAATCATGGAACGGGGGAGCGCGGTGATTGGCTCTTCTGGCTGACTGAGTATGGGGCCTTAAGCGTCATCGTCTAGTCAGTCTATTTTCTACAGCTGTTGTACAGTTAGCAAACAAAATATGTGACCTCTTACAGTGCTTTGAAAGTATTGTATGGGGCTAGATAATTCGTCTAGCATTAATTCTATGGGCACTCGATATACCTTTGCTACAACTACATCCAATATGGCGGTAATCAAATAGGCACAAATTATAAACGACAAACGCCAGTCTAGCGTACTATAGTATAGTAGACGTCAACGTACTAAAGTCATATTTACATAACGAATAAATTGTTCTTGAATAAGAATTGAATAAATTATTTTTGAATTTACCCCGTGTTGGTCCGGGCTCCTTTGTAGAATAGACCATCTGCCCTCCTGTGCCAGGCAGCTCGTAAAAGGCGAGCATAGGCTTTCCGTCACTAACACCGTGACATATGACTAGGTAGTAGAGTTTCGCATCGACTCACCCGGATTGGTACCACTGCCTTACCTATTCCTGCCGCCATAACTTCATGACGTGTTGCGGTTCGGAGAGTAAGGTAGCCGGCTAACTTACTTTTGCTCGAGGCCTAACATCCCGGCCTCTGGTTGGCAACGCACCATTGCCACCTTTGGTGTCTCTAGGCGGCGGGAATTTCTTACCGTCAGGAAATCCGTCTGCTTGTTTACCTTCCAATGTTATCAAAAAAAAATAAGTTTTTGCAAGATCCACAAACCATGTCGACAATATAATAAATACACCTTTCGATTCAATTTTGTCAAAGAAAAGAATCATGTCACAGTACGACACGAAATGCATTGGAATTGGTCACGAAACTGTACAATGATTTTTGTAACATCTACTGCGCAATGTCGTCTAAATATGGTTCCTATTAAATATGTAATATTGTGTAAAGTTTGGTAACGTGTGAAATCTAGGTTGGGCTGGCTTTCCTCAACATCCTACGCGGTTCCACTCGAATGGGTGCCACAGAAAACCGAATGGCCTATACGAGCGTTCACCTCGCCCGTAATTTTGTTACACCACTCAACTTTAGTACCTTCAGGACGAACACTATCGTTTAGGTACCGGATCCTGGCTCTATGAAACTCTGTGGTCTAGCGGTCAGGCATTGGACTTGACTTCTTTAGGTCCTGGGTTCGATCCCCGGGTCGGACAACAAAATAAAAAAAAATTGATATTTTCAATTTTCTAATAAAAAATAGCGTTGCCGGGATTGGATAGTGCCTGGTTGGTGATAGGCTTGCCACTTATCACTTTGTGGGATTGAGTGTCTTAAGCTAGTCGTGGGTGCCCTGGTTGTGCCTCTGCCTACTTTTTCAGGAATATGATCGTGAGTATGCTACTTGACAAACATTCTTTTTTTATGTGACAATGACACTCCTCAGGGAGACAAACGTGGCCAATAAACACCGCAGATTGGTAGTGGAATCGCTGTCCAATGGAACACGACAGTGCCAAACACTGTCATTAGAGCGGTAAGATTAAGTATTGTTACCAGGGCGAGTTGTCGCTACACCCTTCTACCTACCAGAAGTATTGCTGGCAATGACTTATTTAAAGTACCAGTAACCTCGTATTTACGCCTGTTACGATTTATACGGTAGATTCTACACAAGGGCTCTAGACCTAAACGGTAAAATATTCTTATGGTGGTAACAAAGACTAGCCGACCAGATGAACTTCGTACGGCCTTTTTGTTTTTAAAATTTCTAGAAACTCATTGAAATAGTACATATAAAATTACAAGTAAATCGGTCCAGCCATTTAGGAGTTACGTGACGAATACACGTATAGAAGAATTTTACCCGTAAGTATAGAGATTTATACAATGTTTCAATATTTTTTGAATCTTGTTCCTACTGGGTGAGGTAGAAACTTAAACTTACTTTTGCTCGAGGCCTAACATCCCACCACCGCAACGCACCATTACCACCTTAAGTGTCTCTAGGCGGCATGAATTTCTTACAATCAGGAAATCCGTCTGCTTGTTTGCCTTCCAATATCATACAAAAAAAACCTACAATGTACACAAAAAGATATTATTTTGCAGAATAACGAACGACAACTGTCTCACAATAAGGGCATTATGATCATTCCAAAAAGATGAATGGTGAAATACAATGTGGTTTAGAAAAAACATCCATTCATGACGGTTCCCATACTTCGACAGTTAACTTGCACATTGTATAAACCACTATCGTATAACACACATACGTTACAATATATTTAGCTGCACATATAACCAATAGGATCCGCTCTTGTGATAAGATCACGAACAAGATGGTGACGGTAAGAGATAAGCGAGGCCTATATAGATGCTTTAGGTGCGTTGTTGTCTTCCAGCAATGAATGAATGATCATAATTTTAAACTAATTTATTTTCCCCCGTGTTGGTCCGGGATCCTTTGTAGAATAGACCATCTGCCTTCCTGTGCCAGGCAGCTCGTAAAAGGCGAGCATAGGCTTATCGGCACTAACACCGTGACATCTGACTAGGTGGTAGAGTTTCGCAGCAACTCGCCCGGATTGGTACCACCGCCTTACCTATTCCTGCCGCCATAAAGTCATGACGTGTTCCGGTTCGGAGGGTAAGGTAGCCGGTAAACTTATTTTTGCTCGACGCCTAACACCCTGACCTCAGGTTGGCAACGCACCATTACCACCTTTGGTGTCTCTAGGCGGCGTGAATTTCTTACCATCAGGAAATCCGTCTGCTTGTTTGCCTTCCTATAACAAAAAAAACATAGTAACCAGTATATCTACACCCAGTAACATATCACCGCCTTTAGTATCTATAGGTTGCCTACAATAGCGCAGCATTTCAAAGAAGTGTCGGAACGTTACTTTGAAATAACGGCTGCCCACCCCAACCCGGTATTAGCACCCGCGTGTGACTATACACCGGCCGCGAACGCGCCCGCCAAACTTAGGAGACCCCGTCACGTGTTATCGGATCCACCGGATCCAATAACCGCGGCAAACGCGAACCTCCCTCCCAATCCCAACCGGAACACAAATTCACAGAACCCTACACTACACCGTCGCCGCCGAAGACCTCTCTTGCGCCCGGCGCCTAACGCCGAGCGACGAGCCGCCACTATTCCTCCACCTAGTCCACCCAGTAACCAGAACGCAGCACCAAGTCGAGGTACGGTCTCCCGGGAGACAGCTCTTGTTGCTGGCGTTGTAGGGAACAGTCCTATCCATCTAAATAATGATGTCTCGGGCTGAGCACTCTGCTCGGCCCACAAAGCCCGGTGAAGTTGTAAAAACCGCGAGGTTGGCAACACATTGGTCATTCAAAAAAAAATATAGTATCTATAGGCAACGTTTTCAAATACCATAAAAACATATACCTACCTATTGCTAAGTTAAGCGAGATTCAATCCCGAGCAACATTTTTTTTAGAAAATTGGAAATACTACATTTTCTTTTTGTTGCCCGACCCGGGATTCGAACCCGGGACGTCATGACGTCAAATCCAGTACTTGGACCGCTATCCCACAGAGGACCAGACAAATTCAAGAAAAAGGACCAGACGGATTTAATGATAGTACGAATGACATATCGCATACAGACACAATAGGTATTAAAGGTACGGTGCCTACCTGAGACTGAGATTTTAAGCCTCTTCCGTTAGTATACTGTGTACGTTGGAAAACTAGGGGTGAGCACTGACGTTATGGCAACTGGCGAAAGTTCAGCTGGGATGTTGCATGATTCTGATTCTGATTGAATCTTTACTGAAAAACATTCCATGTTAACCTACCTACTTTGCTTCCATGTCTACAACAAAACGACGTGCATTCCTTAATCTTTTGCTGCTTCCAGTGAAAGGTCATTGGCTCTCGCACCTATCTTGCGACGTACGCAGACCGTATCCTCATAATTAAGACGAAATCTTTGTAACTGTATTCGACCATTTCAGTTTTAGACCGGAACGCATCTGTGTGAAGTAGCACCTACCGTAACAGAAGTAAAAGCTTCTATATACATTTTTTTTATATAACATTGGAAGGCAAACAAGCAGACGGATTTCCTGGTGGTAAGAAATTAACGTCGCCTAGAGACACCAAAGTGGTAATGGTGCGTTGCCAACCTGAGGCCGGGATGTAAGGCCTCGAGCAAAAGTCAGTTTACCGGCTACCTTACCCTCCAAATGGAACACATCAACAGCAAGCATTGACGTTATGGCGGCAGGAATAGGTAAGGCGGTGGTAACAATCCTGGCGAGTCGCTGCAAAACTCTACCACCTAGTAAGATGTCACGGTGTTAGTGACGGTGATATACATACAAAAATTTAGAAGCATCTGTCATTAGTCAATTTTGATTAATTTGTATCCAGTTATTGTGCGGTTTCGATGAACCGGGTCCGCCCGGTCCTGATCTAAGGTAAAGTGGTGGGAAATAACATCCTCAGGTTGGCAACGCACCATTACCATCTTTGGTGTCTCTAGGCGGCGTGAATTTCTTACCATCAGGAAATCCGTCTGCTTGTTTGCCTTCCTATATCATTAAAAAAATCCTTACCTAAGCTCAATGAGTGCAGTTTGGCGACATCTGAGGTATATTATCTGATAAGTCAGACGAACAAGCACACGGATCATAAGAGACCGTGGCTTATAGACACTATATAATTTACAGGTGCGCACCTATCCTGTGGTCGGTAAGTTAGGTTGTGCAAGTCTAGCGGCTACCCTACCCATCGAAACCTACCGGAACATGACCGGGTCATTATGGCGGTTGGAATAGGTAAGGCGGTGGGTCCCTACCCGGGCAAGACGAGCTATGAAGGAGATTTCACATTTCTATATTTTACTCGTATACCATAGATAAAGATTCATATTTTGTAATTAATAATTTCGTCAAGGGGTACGGTAGACTCGATTGAAACCTTACGTGAATAATAAAACATAAAAAAATAATGATTTTGAGTCGACAACATATATCCGCAAAATTCGGATTGTCGAGTATTTTGTTAAATTCTATGTTAAATTATAATGTGTTGACAGACAAATCACAGTCGCCATCTTGGGTAGTAGTTGATATAAACGTTCCGTTTTGTGATGTGTAATAGAGAATATTCCTTTATAATCTCTGCTAAATTCTCGGATAAGTACTCATTGCAAATTGTTTTGTTAATTTATGTTACTTTAAATGTTGATTTAAAAAAAAGCTTTGGCAGTTTTTATTTACTATATTAAATACAATGAATGAAGCTATACGAAGCTATGTCTCGCTGATACCTTTAATATTCCTTGAAAACCGGTGATTAGAGAAATATCTACCTACATTTTGCATCTAAATGTATATTGTGTCACATTTTACCCGAGCTTAGCCGGGTTCTTATCTAGTTTTGTAATAATCTATCACTACTCTGGACACGAAATAATAATTTCATGAATTATTCCGTCACAGGTGAAGTATAACTTCGGTTCAGTGCGCATGAGACCTTGCAGAAGACCTTAAAACGTCGACTTGACGTCGTGAGTCTCGCATGGTTGAGGTCAGAAGAAACTCAAAATCAAACAAAAACGTGTGCGTGTACCAGCGTACACTCGTAGAAGTGAAGAAGTGAAACTTCTTTATAACGTTATTTTGCCAAAAATAATTTACTATATGCAACTTACAGAAATTGGTTAAAGAAAGTTTATTGCCAATCCCTACTCTACTGGAGAAAGTATATTTCGAATCACGCGTGGCAGGGATAAGAACAAAGATGGCGCGTAACGGAAAAATGTGACGCGTAACGAAAAAATGTTAGACTATTTTTTTTCAACCCCGATAAAGAAGTTTCACTTCAATAAGCACTTAGGAAAGGAGATACCAATTCTTCAAAATGAGATTAATTTCTTTCAGAAAAAAGAAGATTTAGACATGAAATTTAAGCACAGTAAAACTGCAAAAAAAGCGACTCCAATTCAGTTACCGTTTCGCGATGGTATGATATTTTTTTCGAAAGATGGGTAATGATTTTGCAATTTGCAAATTCATACGGGAATTACGTCAACCTCCTACAAAGTGGTTTTGAGTTACACATAACAATGCATACATTTGACTGCCTCGTTGGTCGAGTGGCTAGCGTATCTACACGCCTAATCACACTGAACAACCGCGAGGCTCGGGTTCGATTCCCGACGGTGGAAAGCATTTGTGTGGTGAATATTTAGATGTCTTTATTTCCGGGTCTGGATGTTCAATAAATTTTGTTATTTAATTATTTCTTTAGTTGACTTAGGGCCACTTGCACATTCCCGGGTTACATTTGACACTGAGTTAAACTGTCAAATATAAGGTGATTTAACCCGAGTTAGACGTTAACTCAATGTTAAAGACTTAAACCAGGAACGTGCAAGTGGCCCTAACAAACATATAATTTGCTTACTTTGGGTTTAGATTCAATTTGTGTAATTTGTCCGGGAACATTTATTTATTTATTTTTATCTACTCCACGATTTCATCGAGGTAATACTTTTTCGAAAAATAGGTAATAGGATTCTGAGATAGTCTCATATAAATTTTATCAACATCCGGACAACAATCCGGTGGTTTTAAATTATACTGTACCTGTTAAATTTATGCTTTAATAGGTATGGCTTAAAATTCACTAATCAGATCGTAATCAAAATTATTTTGGACCACGTATCCCCCGTGTTGGTCCGGGCTCCTTTGTAGAATAGACCATCTGCCTTCCTTGCCAGGCAGCTCGTAAAAGGCGAGCAAAGGCTCACTGTCACTAACACCGTAAATTCTGACTAGATGGTAGAGTTTAGCAGCGACTCGCCCGGATTGGTACCACCGCCTTACCTATTCCTGCCGCCATAACGTCATGACGTGTTCCGGTTCGGAGGGTAAGGTAGCCGGTAAACTTACTTTTTCGAGGCCTAACATCCCGGCTCCAGGTTGGCAACGCACCATTACCACCTTTGGTGTCTCTAGGCGGCGTGAATTTCTTACCATCAGGAAATCCGTCTGCTTGTTTGCCTTCCAATATCATAAAAAAAAACACCTCGACGTCACGACTTACCTTCCCAAAAAAAAATATCCTGATAAACTCCTTTTTGAGCCGCTAGGGATTCTAGTGTGAAGCTTCAAAAAAGTACTGGTGGAGATAATCTAAATTAAATTCGACGACAGTATTAGTCACAGCACTATCCACATTCATAAAGTAAATATTTCTAGCTTCAGTGTCGGGCGCGTGAATAGCACAAAATCCAGACAAATCTAAAATTAAAAGTGGAACAGTCGACGACTATACGACATGTTATAACTTATAATTCAAATCTTTTCACGAGTTGCTAATCTTCCAACCAGTAGGGTCACACTTTCTCTCTATTTCATGAAAATTGGAATTTAGAATCGGGTTTGTGCCATTTTGTACTCTTGAACACCATATTAGCAAAACATTTATATTTATTTCATAACTAGCTGTCCCGGCGAACTTCGTTGCACCCGTTCAGTTTGTATGGGAAAAAGTAAAATGTTGTTTTTCTTAGTTTTCTCGCAAGTTTTTGTCCTTTTTCTTATCTTTTAAACTTTACCTGGACTTGAACAAATAATTCAAAACCAAAATTAGACAAATCGGTTCAGCCGGTCTCGAGTTTAAGCGAGACTAACGAACAGCAATTGATTTTTATATATTTAAGATAAATTGTTTAATCGAATTTTTTGGAACAAAATGTCTAAATTCGATAAAATATATTGTGTTCAAGTTATTGTTATAGGGACACAAATCCTATTCCAATTTGTACGAAATCGAGATACACGAGTAATCCTACATATTGTACAAAAGCGTTGTTGTATCGGTCACTAATTCTATAACCTAGTGAGTAAGTATTTTAAATTAAACTCATGTGGTGTTTAATGTAATAAAAATAAAAACTACTACGCTCAAGCTTGACTTGCTTAAGAGGACAAATAGAGGTGCGTGAGGGACCGTCAACATTTACAATGTTCATTAGGGTGTATCTATACTTACAAAATAAATTGTCCTGACTGACTGATTCATCATCGCCGAGTAAAAAATGGCATAATTACAGCCGTGAAATTTGGTCAGTAGCGTCGTTTTATTGTGTCGACACCCACTAAGGACCAAATTTCGGAAATTCTACCCCTAAAGGGGTGAAAAAGGGGTTGAAATTTTGTATGGAAGACAGTCATTTTTTAAGTTAGAAACATTAAAAATGAGACTACTCATTAAAAATTAGTAGATACGTATTTATTTCTGGAATTTCTATCAATAGGGGGGTGAAATAGGGGATGAAAGTTTGGATCCTTATTAATAGGCTGTACATTAACTGCCACGCGTGAAAAGCCACGGGTAACAGCTAGTTAATCATAAAACCTAAGCTTAAATGCTATGCTAGCTTGAATACGTTTTACAGTTACAAGTTACGATACGCTAATGCTATGAGATATTAGAGAAAGTGGTAGTTAAGTTATTAGTGTTATTACCCACGAACTATATGACCCTGCTCTTAAAATATTCTAACTAGCTTCCACTCGCAGGTTTGCTCGCGTAACAATTTTTTTTTTATAATTTATAAATTGTATTGTAATTGTAATCGCCTCTGCGGTCTAGCGGTCCGGCCACCGACGTCGGACTCGATTTCTTGAGTTCCCGGCTTCGATCCCAGCGTCGGGCAACAAAAAATAAAATAGTGTATTTTCAACTTTCTATGGATAATGTTACCGGGATTGGATATATGCGCGGTTGGCAATAGGCTTACCACCTATCTATTATCATATTGTGGGACTTAATGTCTTCGGCTAGTCGTGGGTGCCCTGGTTGTGCCTTTGCCTAATTTTTCGATGATATCGTCTGAAGATAATACTTTACTTTTATAAATTGTAGCCTATATCTTACTCTAAGTCTAAAGTATAAACTATTATTAGGTATATCCCTATAATAAAAATTCGTATAAATCCGTTTAGTAGATATTGCGCGCAATAGTAATAAACATCCTACCATCCTTACAAACTTTTGCATTTGCAAAATTAGTAGTAGCTTCTGTGGTCTAGCGGTCCAAGTATCGGACTTGACTTCACGAGGTTCCGGACTCGAATTCCGGGTCGGGCAACAAAAAAAATTGGATATGTGTCCGGTTGGCGATAGGCTTGCCACCTATCACATTGTGGGACTTAGCGTCTTCGGTTAGTCGTGGGTACCCTGGTTGTGCCTCTACCTACCACTTCGGGGATATGAGCGTGAAGATTCTTAGTAGGATAAGTGACATTTGAAAATATTTTTAACAATGGATCATTTAGTTTTTGATTGAGGTTAACTATAAATAACTAATAGGTGTATCATAATATGCAATGACCTTCTACTATTAGTTCACGCTTGGGTAAAAAGGCGAAGAATAGATAAAAAAATAGGAAAGTTCTAATCTTGCTTATAACAAACATAATATATAGTTAGTACAACAGTCAGATTAGCCTAGTTAATTGTTACATCGTAGCATTTAACTGACGGCCCAGTTAAGATTTTTCTTAGAGTGTATTGTCATAGAGCGAGCGCACTGCACACTGAAATGCCAATCACCAGTTGTGAGTTTTTGCAGTGGAAACTTGTTTGATTTGAGTACTTACATTACTGTATGAAAAAAAAGAAAGAAAATAAAACATAACACGAGCCTTTACTGGACGTATCGTAAATGTAACAGCGAATTGAATGACGACACGTCGCTAGTTCATTCTTTGCTACTCATTTGTGTACCAGGCCCATTACTGTTTCAAATCAAAATCGTCTATCACACTTTTTAGGTGATTGTCGCGTAAGAACGGCTCTGAAACGAATTTATTGGAACAGTTTTGGAAAAAATTATATGTATATTCAACAAACCTAATATGGAACTATAACGTCAATTTATCATGATATCTTTTTCGTTTACTAAACTATTACATTGTAGAACTGTACGCAAGTAATGAGTTTTTTCGCAACATAGATCACATACATAAAATAAAATATAAGATATAATTTGATAAATTTTCATAGCATAATAAATGTTGCCTTTCCTTTATTATGCTATGAAAATTTATATACAATTTTGCCTCAAACGTTATATGCCTGTTTTGGGTTAAATATTATATTTGGGGAGCTTATAACTCAGTCAAGCAATTAAATCTATACATTTACATGCTCTAAGGTTCATATGCTATAACGGCAGTTCCACTAGCTGTCTATCAAGCAACAAATTGCCAATCGAATGGCTATTGTGTGGTTCCGATTACATTTTTTATTCCTCTTTTTTGATAAAGTTCTAGGTTTTGAACCAAATGGTTGATTTTGATTAAATTTCAAAAACTTTTGTACTAGATGGTAATGTTCTTCAACTATTGGAAATTTCGCATATTATTGCCAATAAGCATACTTTTTATTAGGGAAAAGTAAAAATAAGCTTCAAAAAAAGTAAGACAGAGACTGTCGACTAAACTAACAGCCAGCAAACTGACTCTGACATAATTTTTCATGTTACTTTTCTTTCAAGAAATTTTGTTTCATAATAACTAGAAAATAAAAATTCCCGAAAAAATATCTAAATAATATGTTAAATAGCGAATATTTTTATAAAATCAAATGCTATAATTTATGTCAAGTTAATATTATGTTAACTATTAGATGTTTTCTCGACCATACAACAGTTACAAAACTTAGCAACCTATTTTTTTTAACTTTTGTTCACTTGATTCTTGCAAAACCCACATTGAACCAAATGTAGGTTAGAAAAATAATTTTAGCTTTTAAAAAAACACTAGGAGTCTGGGGATTCCATATCATGAATTATCGAATCTCAGTATAACTTGTTTGTGATTTAATAGAAAATATACGGAGATTGCATTTTGTGTCTCATCAAAATTTTCCCAAGCCCCTAATTTACACAATAAATAATAATAAATAAATAAATATGCCTGGACAATTTACATAAATTGAACCTAACCCCAAAGTAAGCAAATTATATGCTTGTGTTATGGGTGTTAATCAACTATACTAATACACGTTAATATTTAAACTGATACCAGGATAAATTTAATAAACACCCAGACCGGAAATGCAGACATCTAAATGTTCATCACACAAATGCCTGCTCTCGTCGGGAATCGAACCCGAGCCTTGCAGTTGATCGGTATAGTTAGGCGTGTACGCTAGCCACTCGACCAAAGAGGGAATGATACAATTTTCATAATCAGTACCATTTTAACTAAATGTAAATATTGGAGTAAAGTATTTTAAGAATGACAGTCACTGTATTTGAGTGTAAGTGGGCTGACTGCCAGTTTAGGTCAACATCCTATAATAAACCGCACATGGCAAATTGTAATGTCTGGTTGCAATAAATATAGAATTCACTTATGATAATCGGTTTGTGCAAGTATTTAATTATTTGCTTTAAATATCTTCATCAAAAAACATACTGATCACATAGACCTGTGCTTCAACTATTAAAAAAATTATACATTTCACATACTGTTTAACATTTTAATTACTTTGGAAGGCAAACAAGCAGACGGATTTCGTGATAGTAAGACATGTACGAGAGGTAGGCCGAGATGTTAGGCCACAAACAAAACTAAGTTTACAGGCTACCTCATCCTCCAAACTAGAACATGTTAACGGCAAGCGCTGAGGTTACTGCAGCAGGAATAGGTAAGGCAGTGGTACCAATCCGGGTGAGTTAATGCGAAACTTTACCAAATAGTCAGATGTCACAGTGTTAGTGACGATAAGCCTGTGCTCGCCTTTTACGAGTTGCCTGGCACAGGAAGGCAGATAGTTTATTCTGCAAAGGTGTCCACACTAACACAGGAAAAATATAAATCTTGTAAATTTGGCTTGTGTTTGCATTTTTTTATAGCAAATAGAAATTCACATTATTATTGTCACATAATGAACCAGCCTTTATAGTGAACCGCTAGTAAAATTAATAATTGAAATCTATTTAATGCAAAAAAAAATTCTCAAATAGGAAAACAAACTCCAGAGATTTTAAAAAAAGCACTAATTAGCTATTATTAGCTCATTAGCCTTAACAGTGCTTAGTGTTTAGAATATCAATAACACTAGCTTAGCTAATTAGATCTTGCTGAAGTTACTGTCATAAAAGTATGCACTTTATACACTAATTAAATTAAAAATTTGGCTAATTCAAATGGTTTAATTATATAAATAATAATGAATCTCAACTTCCACCAAAATTAAAAGTGATGTAAAAAAAAACCTTGGTAATTTACAGCAGACAGAGTAAAACTAGGTAGGTACAATTTTTTTGTTAAATTATGAAGTTTTTAAAATGTAAACAGAAAATGTTGGTAAATTTTATTTACTATGTGAAATACTTGCACTCAAAGCAAACACACTAAAAAAACAATACACAAACATGTAGACAAGAAATAAACACTAAGAGTTTAAGTTAAAAGTATTTCACAATAATATATTACTTTTCTACAAAAAAAAACTCCAACGTACAAACACAACTTTCCAGTAGGTGGTTAATAGTAATATTTAATAAAATTTCTAAGAATTAAAATAAGAAGGACACTTGTTTTAACCAAGTATTCAAATTTAAATACATATTACTATTGAATAAAAACAAAAAGATCTATACAATTTTTTTATCAAGTTATTTAAATATGTGTGTAGTAAAGTTATTGTTTATATTATGTTGTTAAAAATAAATTATTTTTTTTTAATTGTCTAGGTAGGTAGTTTTACTTTAATATTAAAAGGTAGAGTGAGATTCCTTAACTAATAATTATAAATGCAAAAGAAAATTTAGAGGCATGTAACAAAATTGCTCTTTCATTCATCACAACCTTAACAAAAAAATTATAAGGAATCAATTAGCAAAATCTTTATTATGATTGCACCTACTAATACCATAAAATATAGTAGTTTTCTTGAATATTTATAAACTAAAAAATTATCAATGAAAAATCAAAAAAAAAAAACCTTAGCCAGACTCAAAATAAAATACCACAAAAACATTATTTGATTCAAATGCTTTTAAAATAAGCAATTAAATTAGGTACATGTAACTTTGGAATATTTTTGTTAATGTCTCCGGTATGCAGAATTAAAATATATAAATAGACATGTTTAAATAACTGCTGAACGAAACAGCAGATCTATTTGTCTCCATCTGCTGTTAACCGTTGCTGTGTTATTTATAAAATTGGGAGCACTTCCCTAGAAATTTATTTGAAAAAAAGATTACATTTAATTTCTGACTGCTACACACCGAACAGAGCCTAAAATAGAAACATTGTGGAACATCTACTGACATTTTTGTATTTGTACTTACAACTATTCTCATTTCTATCTATTTATAGTTTGGTGTTACCCGGGGTAATGATAAGATTACGTGTGACAAGATCACACAAAACGTAAAATACCTAGTCACGAGTCAGCTGAGTAAACAACAATGTAGGTACTAAAAATTTGAACGGCTTAATATGCAACAGGTCCCAAATTTCTTTTAACACTTGTTTATTGGGATGTAGATTTTTACATGGGTACTTAAGATTGCAAACGTTTCAAAGTATTAAAATCATTTTAACTTCGTACAAGTGACAGGTTATATTGCAATGTTAGTTTTAATAATAAATTTTGAATACCTTTTCCTTTGCACGTCCTGCATGTTTTTGCACAGATTTCGCAATTAACGCACCTTTACTTTCTGCCATTTTATCACTATTTCATTACAAATTGTCTATTTAAATTCCAAAACACACAAATTGCAACTGTATAGTACAGTTGCAATTAAAAACTATCACAAATCACACGTCAAAATTCAGACCGAAATTGCACTACAGTGACATGAGCTACCGCTGTAGCGGCTAGAAACAGATTGAATTTCAAATCCATTTGGGTTTCACAATTTTGTCGCAAGATGGCGGTATTGCAAGATTCAATTTACAGATTTACGAATATTTGCGTACGTGACAAACAACCAAATAAAACTAGTTTCACATTAGATTCAGATTTATGAGATTGTATAATATGTCACAGATCGTGGGAAATTCGAGTAACTGGAGTTTTAGCGTCATCGTATCAAGAGTAAATATGGTTACAGTTTTTCGTAATTATTTAATTTCGCGGTAGTATTGAGTAAAATTAGCTGATTTGGAAGCAAATTTATACAATTTAGTACAGTTATAGTGGACATAATATGTGTAGTACTCATATACAAAACTTTATGTAAGTCGTGAAAAACGATTGAAAGCCATATACATATACAAAAGAAGAAGAAGAAGAACCTTATGTAAAGTGTATTTCCTCGTTGCTGCCAAATTTCGCTAAATGAATTTGAATCGGAGGCTAATGCCTTATTCAAGACTCTAACATAAATTATTTTGACGACTTAAGAGTAATTTTAAATAATTTAAACCCAATGTCACTAAATAAGGTTACTTATTGCAAAACCAAAATTTGACAAATGGTAGATGGTTATTAAAATAAAAAAAATGTACCGGGGCATGCGATAGGTACTGAACTTTACCATGAGTTGATATAGATTACGTTCGTCTAGTTATCTGTCGAAATCTGTAACATTTTTGGTTTAAAAATGAGTTTCTCTTAGTTAGCAATAGGGGTGCTGTTCAAAGTTTTCATTTAAATAATTTATAATGACGATAGTGAATATAGTAAACTGGACAAGCCCTAAACTCCTGCTAAAAATTGACAAGCGCCATCTAGTATTATGTACAAACATTAATTTTACTAAGCTTAGTACTTTAATAGCTTAGAGTTGATTTTATGTGGCTTATAAATTATATTGTTATCTATGTCCACACCATCTCAACTGTCATTTATGTCAGTTTCCATTTTCCTTCTGTCAATGTCTTTTAACTTTGCCAGAATATTACTTTTGAAACATTTTATGTTACTTTTGACCCTCATGTTACCTAGGTATTGCAGTCGTGCAAATATGCAAATACAATACCTAGATAACATATTACTTTTACGATAACTCCAAAATATATTAATAAATTTAACAAATACAGAAACATATCAAAACGAGTCAAAATCAACTAAGATTATGTTCGTCTTGATTTTTTCACTTATCTTTGTGACCACTTTGAGCATTTAAGAATAGGATATGTTTAGCAAGGCCTACACCTCTGTCATATAGCGCTGCTGGGCCATATTAGTTATGAAAACTGTTTTACTCGCGATCGTTATAATTTGTAATCGTTATGTATCGCAAAAACAGAATTCTTTGAAAATCAACAAAACACTTCTGGGCCATATGCGATAAAACTGTGAAAGGCGATCAGACACATTAAAATCTCTCGAACATTAGAATATGGCATTTCCTAACACAAGTTATTATTATATTTAAATCGTATAAAGTTTTAAATTTCGTATAAAATTAGTGTTGGTACAGTTTGAAGTAAATTTAAAAATTATAATATTATATTATGTAAACTACGAAAAAAAATGGTTGCCTGTAAGGTCGGTTTTACGGGCGAAGATTTTACGTGACAACGTCTTTTTCTCTATAGAATATTTATTGATATGAATATTATTAAAGAGTGGGAGAGAGACGCAAGGCATTCGCCGCTCCGGTGGGCCTCTCTCTCGTTCGGTGACTCAACGTAACGTTACCGGGCGTTACACTTTTTCATGAGTGACTCCGTGCCGCAACCTAATTTAAGACGTTGTCACGCCAAAAGGTATAAATGTGAAGGTAGGTATGTAGTTACTGAGGTTTTCAAGTACCGTAACATCTACATTCGATACTTTTTGACTCGTATAAGGGACTTATCGTAGGGATATGTATGTATATTCGTAAATTGATTAAACGAATAATGTAATCAATATTCAATTGATTACAAGTATACAAATCTAAAGAGCCTTGTTTAATTGAAATGCATATTACTTCACAACATTAGAAAATAAATGTGTTTTTAACCTATTTAGGAGGTAACACCTGTATTTTTTATGTAAAATCGACTTTTTTTCTTATTTAATTCCCAGGTGGTCTCCTTACCATCAAGTCAAGGTGTGATAATGGAATTCCAGGAAAATCGACAAATAAACACAATTTTTGTGTATTTAGACTCAAAAAAGACAAATTAAAATCGAAGTTGGTTTTTTGCAGTTTTACTGAATTAAAATTATAAAATCAATCTTTATAGTATATATCAATTACTCACCACAACTGAGCCAGGTCCAATTTTTAGACAATTAGTCCAGTGACAGGATTTCCAAACATAAATTTTTTGTTTTGACTGTTTTGTATTAGTGTATACTTTGTTGGTGCAATAATAAATAAATAAATAAACTTAATATAAAACAGCGAACACGCAATTATACAACTATCTTGATTACAAGAGACAACCATCTCTATAAATGTTAAGATAATACTAGTCCATTACTGTCTTGACGCCAGGGTATAAGTCGTATTGTGAAAGTGTTCTAGATCAGAACACGACAGTTTCAAACAATATCCCGTATTAGTCCGGGACCGCTGAGTAGAATGAGTGAATTAATTAATGATCAATGAACTCTTTATTGTGCATAATTAAACTCACTACAAAATAAGTACAATTAAGTATTAACAATAGCATGTGATTATAGTTTATAGTAATACACTTATAATCCGCCTTCTTGCTATTCAGGTTGGAAGAAGCGAGCAAAAGTTAATAGGGCTATTTTCAACAAAATCAATGGTGGTAGAGTATGATGCAGCAACTAATCTGAGTAGGAATCTACCGCTTTGCCAATTTCTGCCATGATAACATTGTCATGTTCTGGTCCTTAGTAGGCTTCGGTCTTTATAGGTTTCAGGGCATTAACTAGCCTGTAACATATAAAAAAGAAAGAAAAACAAATATAGCAACGGTTTTTATTACCATCAGGAGGTATGGTGTGAGGAATGAGGGAGGGAAAAAAAAAACAATGACATTACGATGGCAGGAATAGTTAGATAAGCGGTTGCTTTAGCATACACGACGAAATTTTTGCATTGCACTGTACTAGTAGGGTTTTGTTAGTGATTATTCAACCTATGACCACCACTTACAAAGTGCTTGTCAGGTAGGCATCTAATCCGGTCTTATCAGGAAATCTGAACAAACACAGGTTATCCGTTTTATTCAATTTCGTTTCCATCAGGCGAGTTATCAGTTTCGACTCCGCTCTAGTAATAAAAGGTTTTAAAATTATTCACAATGTTCAGAACATCTAATAAGAGATATCCCCACCAAATATCTATGACTCTCGGTGAAATGACTGTTAGTTTTTAATGATATCGTACGAATTCCCATTTCAATTAAATTTATATATCGTAGTATTTAGTATTACTGCCTGTTTTTTTGTATGCAGTAATATCGCTTCATGTTTCGTTTTCTGCATAAAATGTTACATGTTACTGTTCATATAAAACTGTTACTTTTATAGCTCTCTTGTCTAGTTATATTTCTACCACTGGCAACACTGACTTGCCAGCTGTTTTTAAATTCAAATCAAAGATTCAAATTTTCGAGAATTATTCAAATTGACATACGAAAATCAACATTTTGGTGAGACCGAATATTTGAATGTTTTTTTGAATGTATTTATTCGCTAGTAGGTATTTACCTACTTATTTTTAACTAAAGTCTAGTTTGTAAAGCACTTTGTTAGTTTGTTAAATTCTTATAGAACCATTACCGTTGTTTCTTCATAAGATTTGAAAATGGTAAGTCGAAGTATTTAAGTTGTTAAATGATTTATTAATCTTTTTATGATCTATTAATCTTTTTTTACATACGTAATTATTGCGTTTTATATTTTTGTTTTGGTTTGCGAATACCAGAGAGAACACATTATTATGAATTAAAAGAAATCAAATCCCTCCAAACTTCATTGTAATTCTATTTTATAATCGTAAATCGGTCGTGCTTATATGGAGACTAACCCGAAAAAGTTTTGAGAATTTTATTAAGTACATCTCGTTTTCCCGTTTCCTATTAAAACTTGAACAAACAAATTTTAATGATTTGTCTACATTTTGAAATATTGTGGTTTGAAGTGTATATGAAGTGATTACAGATAGATTTATAAGTCTGTTATCTTCATACGCACATCAACTTTTTATATTGTGTTCTTATATTTTTTATATTTATTTCTGTCCCAAGTCTCTATAGTAACAATTTATATTTCTCCACTTGTAGATATTGCTTCGTTTGTGCCTTCTGTTCTGTATGCATTACAGCAATTAAAAATTCTCGGTTTCACCATTACTATTTTACTATTTTATGTATCTGTATTGTGTGTATCACTACATAGTATAAAACAAAGTTGCTTCCCCTATCCTTATGTCCCTTTGTATGCTTAAATTTTTAAAAGTATGCCACAAAATTTTGATGTAATTAATGAGGAAGGTTTGTATATTTAATTACCGTGCGAAGCCGGGGTCGAGCCACTAGTTTCTTATATTGATGCTACCCACAGTTTGAGTTTGTTAAGATAGCAGTGCTGCAGGGATGTATATGTATATGCATATACATCCCTGCAGGACTGCTATCTACCTGAACAGGTAGGAAATCTAGGTTGGCTGTTAAATGCTGCTTTGCACATATTTATTAGTATTTCTAAGTTTGTATTCTTGATTACACTTCAATACCTTAAGAGATTGACACATTGTTTTAGGAACATAAGACTGAGTTACAAAGAAATGCAATTGCTGAAGCAAGGAGGAAGGAATTGGAGAGTTATCAGAGAGCCTTAGACATCCAATGGCTCAACAGTCGGATGGAGGATGGCAGGATGGGCCACTGCTTGGCTCTAATACAAAAAGAAGCTGAAATGGAAAAAGATTATAAGGAGGTAAAAAAAATAAAGGTCACAATAAAGACATACAGAAAAAAATGTTTTGAAAAATATCTAAATAATGCAAAATAAATAATATAATAATTTTTAATGGTTACTAATACATAATAAATAAATCGTTCTTGAGAATTGTTTCTTTAGACCAATTGTTATTTTAAAAATCACAACTTGTAAAATATTTTCTGAACAGATGTGACAAGAGTTTTGACATAATCTTGTTGTAAAGTGTGCAAAGACCTGGGATAAAGTTTATTGGTGGAGATAAGATTGTGTAAGCTTTGTGTAAATCTTATACATCCTTAATGCACCCTATAACTATACACCTACTAAAAGTTTGTATAACATTTTTTTAAGGTAGTTAATATATCAAATTTTAGAAGAATCCTTAAAGAAAAACAAATACCTTCAATTGATTAAAATTAGTTTTTTTTATTTTTTCCATCCGTATTTTCATTTTGTTTATTTTCAGGTAGCTAAAAGTAAAAGTAGAAGTTTAGATTATAATAATTATGATCTAACATCTTATAATAAATAACACTATGAAACAACTGTAATAATAAAAACATTTAAAATTGTTATATTAACATCAAGCAATTAACATAACTGTACTTTGTGCATTAAATGATATTCCATTTCATTTGACATTTATTAGTAGAAGTTGTATGACCATATCCCTAAAGAGGTAGGCAAAGGTACAACCAGGTCACCCATGACTAGTGAAAGACACGGTGTCCCACAATGAGACAGGTGGCAAGCCTATCTCCAACAAGATACATATCCAATCCCAGACAATTTTATTTTTACTAGAAATTTAAAAATAGGTTCCAATTTTTTTTATTTGACCTGACTTGGAGACTGAGCCTGGAACTTCAAGAAGTATAACACCAGAACCCTAAACCACAAAGGCAATAAGTGATATATTTAAAAAAATTAAATTAACTGTATGTATTGCAGGCAAGATATTTGCAATACATTTCTAAACTTGGGACATGTTTTTCGAATTCTTACCTATTTATTGTTATATAGTTTTTTTTTTAAGAAAACAACTGTTAGATTAATTTTTATTGGGTTTTAAATTTTCCATCCTATATTATTTAATTGCCTTGTTAAAAAATCACAAAAATGAAACATGTTATGACATTTGTAGATGCAATAGGTGTGTGTGAATCTATATTTGTATTAATATTAGAGTGTGAATCTTAAGTGCGCTTATAAAATATATACTTAATTTTTTCCATACATACTGTGTAACAATACTTCAACTTTTTTCTTAAAAAAATTGTGGGGTCAGTTGTTGCATATAAAAGTTGAGAAAAACTTTTGATAATATTTTACAGAGGACAGATCATGCTGCCATAGTGAATGCAACAGCAGAGAGGGAAACAAAACTGGGTATTGAAGTTGCAAAAGTTGCCAGGGAAGAGGCCTGCCTGCTGCAGCGGCGTCATCTTCTCCGTGAGAGAGATCCTGGTCTCAGAGAGTTGACAAGGAAACTCCAGGCTGGATATGTACGAAGAGATTTACAGCAGCAGATTCTCCATAATGAATATAAGCAGTTGCAGACCAAGGTAATTTTTTAATCAAAGAAACAATGGTTGTGTTACAGTAATGTTATATTATGTAGTTGTGTATAAGTAGTAATCCATTATTGGGTCCTAGTGCATTTAAGTGCCAAATTTTATCACCTCTGGTATAAGCATTAAGGCTATTCATAAAAAAATAATTGTATTTGTGCCTCATCAACTGTTTGTTATAGATAGTCTCCAAAACAGTTACACAGTACAAGTTTTCGAGGCAGAGCTTTTTGAGTGTCAAATCTCACGATCATTGCAGACCTTTCTGGCTTCCTCCATATTCCTTTTCATACAAACACGCCGGTTCTGAAGACTCTTGACATCACCTTCGAATAACACCCGGAAATTTGATCTTGGAAGATCAGTCTAGGTCTTCCCGGGTACCTACATCCATCCTTATGCACGTTGTACAAACAGATAGTTTTGTCAATCTTTCATCTGCCATTATTTCCACAGGACAAAATCAGCGGGGCAAGCATTTTCTCATTTAATACAAAACTTTCTTTTAATCCCATTCTTTCTTGGACCTCACTATTTCGAATGAGTTCAGTGAGTGTTACACACTGTGTTTGCAGCTCAGATGGTGTTAAGCGCAAAAGTACACCACCATCTGCATAAAGTAGCAGTTCACCATTAGGTCACCTACACGCATTCCCATATTCATAGATCGTAAATATTTGTCCGAATACAAGACAAACAAGTGTGCTGACAACAGGCAACTCTGCTTAACGCCAAAGGTTAAGTCAAACCAAGGCAATTTGTTGCCGTCCACCCGTACACATGCTTTACGTTCTAAATACATGGGCCGCACAGCACGCAGCGGGGACCCGTCTACTCCATAATCCGGCAAAATGTCCCAAAGTTCCTTACATACAACCCTATCAAACGCTATTTCGAGATGCACAAAACCACAGAAAACCCACAGGCCCACAGCCAGATGATTCTCTACGATGTTGCGGAGCGAAAATACCTAATCCGTAAATCCTCTTCCAGACCTGAAACGGCCTTGAGTTCCCCACAATATTCCTTGCATCGGAACATCCTTTTCATTTAAGTTCATTTAAGTTAAAATCAGATTGTAATTAGCATTTTTAATCAAGATTATATTGTAAATATTATTATTGAAAAAAAGACAAGCCCGCTGAGTTTCTTTCGCCGGATCTTCTCAGTGTAAGGCCGCGATTCCGATCCGGTGGTAGTTTAAAAAATGTCGACGCGCACAAATACCACTTGTATGGTTTATGTGAATAAAGATTATTCTGATTCTGATTCATCTTCATACTAAACTAATCAAGGTAATGGTTCTGTAATTGTTGCAGTCTATGCTTGAACCTTTGCCTTTGTACAAGGGTACGATGACAGCACGCCGCCAGTCTTCGAGTTCTCTGCCGTTCCCCCATCATTTGTTATAAAGGACCTAAAAAGAATCCCAGACGGCAGGACCATCAAGCATAATCATTTTAGCTGTAACCATATCTACTCCCACAACAGTCTTTATTCAACTTCTTCCATCGTAATACCTTCATATGCATCTGCTGAGTCATTTGAGTACTCAGACCTAGCGTCAGCATCATGGGTATATTCATACATATCTCCATCAAATTTATTCCGCCGATATAAAACATATCACCACTCTTACACTAAATTTTATTCATTCCGTAGGACGACGAACAACTCCGACATCGCCCTCCAAAATACTTGGTGTTCCTTTCGAAATTGTTAGTGAACCTCTCTTCCAGTTAAAGTTAAAGTATTTTCTCTTTCGCGCTTTTCTTTCACTAAGTGTTTTGTGTAATTCTTGCATAAATGTTACATTGCTTTCTTCAACTCTGTCATATGTACATTCATTCGATTGCAAACATGATACATACTCTAGCCAGACTTTCCTCTTTCTTACAACGGAGGCTTTTACCATCTCGTCCCACCATACTTTACTATTCGTCGACTTGTACATCTGCTCTTCCAAACATCTATTTCGTGACATCCACCATGCTATCTTTCAATATATTCCTACAAACATTTACGCCTAAGTCTGGTAGGCACATATTGTCGAACCTATTTTGGACTTGATTCCCATACATGTTTCGTACTTGAGTTCTTCATTCATTTCTTGTCTTCTTTTTTCTTATAAATTTTTTGTATTGCGAATTCATTTTTTTTCGCTCCTCCAGTTTTCTATCTTCTGCAATATTGTGTAACACGAATTGCTACTTACATCTAGATTTTATTAGTGTATGCAGAATATGTGGATGGTTATCAACTAACATCCATTCTAGAGGAGTCTGCTGCTGGCAAACTTCTACGGCATACAAGCAGTGGGCCCCTAGATGCTGTCTTCAGGATGATTTTGCTCGACATATATATTAGGTTTTGATTCGAATCTAAGTTTAAAAAAAATAATTTTATTTTCTACAATTTTATAGAAATTTGACAATTTCTATTTTGTTTTTCATTCCGTTTGTTAATGTGTTATGTTCACGGATATTTTTTAAAGGCTAGTTATTTTGTACTCCTCAATTATTGAATTATGTTTTAAAAATGTTGCCAACTTTTATAACATGTTAATGTGAGTGTAGGATACCATAGAGCAGAAATTTATACCTAAACGTATTTAAGGTAAATCATTAACATAATAAATTGATACTTATTTTTTAAAAGATTTTAAAATCATGAACAAAGTTGGATCACGTCTTTTATAAATTTTGATTTTTTAAATAGAATAATATAATATACTTTTATTTAAATAATTATAATCTAGGACTTGGATGGGCTTGGCAAACTAAACCAGAAAAAAGGAATTGACAGCAACCTTTGACACTTTTTACGTCGTTTCCATAGAGAAACAGACAAACTTCAATTTTTCCATTCGATTTTATTGACTGTTCAACATCTGCATGACATCGCTTGAATTATTGATTATTCTTGTTTTTTTATAGAATGTTGACGTTTTGAAAGTAGACTCATCGTCGAAACGAAATGTCGCGATCGAAATAAATGAAAGTGTACATTCTAGCTTTGCTGGCCAATTATCACCTAATTTCTTATTTTATGATTTCAAAAATTTAATCATTCTATTAGATTTTGTTACAACTTAATAATTATACCATTTTAATAATTAGAAATATCAATTTTTGTTTCTGCTTTCTTTGGTAAAGCGAAAATGGTAAGTAAAATTATATGATGTTTTTTTAAGGTTATTATTGGTATGAAATATGTTTGTATAAAAATGGGTTACCCGGATTACATATTATGTGGCCAGATGGCCACGTATAACATTGTAGGACTTAGTGACGCACACAAACACACAGATGGACACAGTTTTCACATAATTCTTCCATTTATTATATTCTCTTGATTTTTCTGACAAACCGATCTTTCGCTTCCATAAAGTTGTGACAGGCACAAAATTATACAATTAGTCTAGCTCCCTAACTATGCTTTTACTGCACTCATTTTTATAAATGTAGCACAATATTTCTTACACTGTTAACTGCGCAACCTATTTCCACCAACATATTTCCACCGTTATACTTCATACTAAGATTAAATATTTCACAAACTCTTTAGTGATGTTCTACCATGTTCTACTAATGTGAAGTTCAATAGATTCTTTTATTTGTACTTTCAAACTGTGAATGCTAAAATTGTTTTCCCCTCTAATTATTTTTATTTAAGGGGCATATCAGTTGTGGTTATGTGTCTATTTAATACTAAAATCTACCACCGAAACGGAACATGGCCACATTCTGAAAAAATCCGACAAAAGGACTGGAAAAATTAGAGAGCTTTTCGTTGATTTTCGTTAGTTTTTGTAGGGTAACGAGAGAGTTACTCAGGCGTGTCAGAGCATGATATGGGGTTTAATAAAATACCTTTTAACATGGTAAAACACTTCCAATTTGTATCAAATTTCTAATATACCCTTAGTGACTAAGTTTCTTGGCTTGCAAATATCCTTGAGCAGGTTAGATTAAAGTAAATAAAATAGTCTAAAGTTGCTTTGTTATTCTAGTGGTTTCTATGGTTACGGCATTGGACTTGACTTCCGTTTCCGGGTCGGACAACAAAAAGAAAATGGGTTTTAATTTTCTTATAGAAATAGTGTTCAACATTGCCCCGGATTAGATATATGCTCAGTTAGCTATATGTTTGCCGCTTATCAAATTGTGGGACCTGGTGTCTTCGGTTGTTAGTGGGTGCAATCGCCTACCGCTTCGGGATTACGGAAGTAAACAAATTTTATTTGATTAAACTATGGCGTCACAGGCCGTTTTTTTTGTCCACCACAACAAGGACAGTGTCGAAGTCCCCATGACGCTGGAGTGACTGTGCATTTAGTATCATGGGTTTTTTACTATTTAAGATCTTAAAGAGAGGGCAATGATTAAGTTACATTGAAGAAATGTAACGTGTTATAGACGTCAATCAGCAGTGATGATCACTTCCCATCCTTTCTTCAAATCCTTTTGTTTCCCTGCACTTGTCATAAAAAAGTGAAAATTTATGAGTAGCAATAAAACCCGTTCTGCTCTATATGTCTGTAGCTTTATAACTCGAAATAACTTAAAGTTACAGTAATATACTACATATTTTGTAAACCAAAAAATTTTATAAGTTAAATCATTAATGATGAATTATAATCAAACCATATAGCATGGTGAGTTCTACGATGGTGTACCTTCATTGTACAGAGGAATTAGGATAATCTTTCTTGCCTTGTATTTTGGTTGTATATTTCTTAATACCAGATATCATATTATGATTATCATTATACTTAAAAGGATGTCTCAAAAATGGTGTTCTTTTTTGTAACAATGTCATACTACAAAAAAAAAAAGATAAGTTGTCGGTCAAAAGTAGGTATTCATACCCTCTAGCCTATTTATTTAATCTACCTGGAATTGGAACTACGGCCTTATCTGTACCTGCTGCCATAATGTCAATATATGCCATGTAACCCATATTGGGTTTAAACTCAATTTTATAACTCACCGTTTTTATATCTCACCACCAAATATTTAATAGGCTGTTTCTCTTATCTCTCTATCTATGTTATCTAATCTTTCAACATTATAAAACAATTTGATATAAAATCTTTTATAGTCAGAAGAAAATAACGCGAATCGAGTTCTCCGTAACGCATTATACAACGACAAGGAGCAGAAAGAAAGAGAAGAAAAGTCAAAGCAGGAGAAATCGGACCAGTATCGTCTGGAGATACAACAACAGTTAGTCAGTAAGCAGAGGGTGAAGCAGTGCGAGTTTGAGGATCGACTGATCGAGAAGAAGATGCTGGAGGACATCGAGAGGACTATCGCGGATGAAGATCGAAGGTGATACGTTTATTCAATACTAGCTTCCACTCACGGCTTTGCCCGCGTATTTATTTTTTAATAATTGTAGCCTAATCTAGTATAAACTATATTCCTGTATAGTTTAATTTAAATCCATTAAGTAGTCTGTGCGTGAAAGAGTAACCAATATACATCCATTCTTACAAAATTTTGCATTAATAATATTAGTAGAATTGTATTTTGAGGGTTTTTGGTGTATGAGATACCTTTCAATAAAACTGGGAATGTTGCTAACACAGGGATAACTGGAAATCAGAATGAAATGTGTCACTAACTTAATCATTTGTAGGTTTTAAAAAACCTAGAATTATTTGGAATATGTACATTAGACAGAAAAATATTTAAAATCTAGTTTATTTAAAAGGAGAATGGAGAAAATGTGAGAATGTAGGGAGAATGGAGGTTTAAACAAAACACATGGAATTACAGGGAGCTGCAACAAAAACGCGAACAAACAGAAAAAATGCGACAGGAGATGGTGACGTTCCAGCAAGCGCGAACTGACTGGAAGGAGAAACAGAAGAAGGTGGTGATGATGGAGGAGAGGGAGATTGAGAAACAGGTGCAGGCTGCTTCCGACCGGAGCGCCAGCATGTAAGTACTCAACATACATCTTTTTATAATCAGGTACGACCAGAGTCAGAATACGGCCACCATCGCAAGAGTGCCCATCCACGCCCTAATTTAATTAATTTGCTGTTCCTATGTTCAAGCAACGGGCATTTTGATTACGGATAGTACCAATAGTAAAATATCTAACTACGGTTGCTTGTTTTTGGTAGTTTACTCTGAATATTTTTTTTTAAATATGAACAGTGGTTCATTTCTTTTAGACGAATTACGAATAATTAAACTTCTGGATTACGTTTTGTTGATTATATGAACCGGGCATAAGTTGAAACTTATCGTTTACTAGTGATCGCCCATTGGTCGAAATTCGACCATAATACATTTTCTTATCTTGTTGATTGGAACGCCATCTTCTTTTTTTTATTGAATCAGGCGTTACTTTGTGGAAATCCATTATACCAGATGTAAAATAAGCCTTTATTTTGCTAATTCCGCGTAAGCAGTGTAACTGTCGTGGCAAATGATCCTTTAAACGACACAGAATGTGACAAGCCTACTGCCTAACCGACTTTCCCACCGCCCACCTCCGCGACCAGAACACGAATATAGGAAGAACTAGAGAAACAATGTAAATTGTCACGTTCTTATATGTGACAACCCTACCTAAAGTTCCCACCTCCCACCACCGCGACCAGATCACAAATAGAGTCCGAACACGGGAAACAAAACCACTTGTCACGTCCCTCGCCAACTTTGTCGAAGAACTCACCACAGAACGCCATCTTCATTTCTCAAGACCAACTACTTTGTTTCCAAACTTTTTAGTGCGACATCTGTGATCTTTTATCGTTATTATGAATGTATTTGTTTGTGTGTGTGTCAAATGCATGGTAGTGTGGGTAATGTTTTATTTATTGATTTAAAGTACTTCTTTATTAGCATTGTTATTGAAAAATAATAGCATTTTGCACTTCTACTACACATAAACTATAAGTGTGCCAAATTTTGTGCTTCTACGTCCGCGCAATTTTCGTAAAAAGGGGTCCAAAGTTTTGGTATCAAGTATTAACATACAGATATTTTGTAACCATTACATTTTCCGCCCTTGTAACTTCACCCCTTTGCCTGAAAAATGATCACTAGAATAATTATACTGTACTAAACTGGTAAATTGTCCAATGTCCATACATACAGAGACTAGGCTGACATTTTACGATTAAATTAATCGGGTTTTATCCGAAAGAAGTCTCCGAAACCGGCGTGTTTGTATGATAAAAGGTAATGAATGTGAAGAAAGCAAGGCAGGTTTGCTAGGACGTGACATTTGGCATTCGAGACTCTACTTTATAAGTAGGTAACTTTACAAGGGCGAAAGAAGTAGACGGAATACATGTAAGGAAACGAAAACCTTGGTTTATTTCAGAGTTGCGGAAAGAGCACGGAAGCTGAAAGTGAGAGATGAGATGAACGAGAAAATTGCTACCAAGATACTTGCAGATGAAGTAAGTTAATGCACACTTTTATTTTGTTGTTATAAATGCGAAAGTCCGTCAGTTTCTTACGCTTTCACGGCTAAACAGCTGAACCGCTTTCATTATATTTCTGAGCTGAAAATCTGGCCTCTGAAATAAGTAACTTTTCGCCATCGCTCAAGTACGGGAAAACCGAAGATATTTAATAATACTTTAGTCGCGAACTATTACTGGTTTTGCATAGGTAAATCAGCTGCTTTTGTAGAGAACAATATAAAAGTAATTTTAGTTGACTTGTATTTTGCATTTACACAAACAAAGGCCTATGAAGATTTTGGCTTACCTACTGTTCGGCAATTTGCGTTTTTTTTCAAAATTGCGTTTACTGATACATTAAAAAAATGGATAGCTAATATCAATACAAATAAAAAATATTCATAAAAAAAATCGTCAAGTGTCACATTGCAGATAAAAACAACTACAGTTTTATTATTAAAGAAATAAAAGGTTACGACTTTACGGGGTTCAGACAGGTTTACTAAGTTAGGTACAACTTTAGGAGCTCATATCTTCGAAATGTGACATTTTACGCATTATTATCTTAGATTATTTTTTGTTTGTATTGATTTTAGCTATCCATTTTTTAAAGAATTATTAGTGAACGTGATTTTGAAAAAAAAAACAAAATGGCGGACAGTAGGTAAGCCGGGCTTTATACAAAAATCTTTAAGGCCCTTCGATTTCTTCCTCATTTTCCTGCGTAATCGACGATTTTTTTAAGTCAAGTTGATTTTAATGTTGATGATTGATGTTTTCTAATGTGTTAATATCGTTATGTTGTTGTAAAACCAGATTTTTGATAGAACTAGCTTTGTCTTGATAAAACTAAAACAATAAAACTATATTTTACCTCTTAACTATACTTAAAAATACTGTTTTAACTCGCCTCGTTGGTCGTGTGGCTAGCGTACACGCCTAACTATGCCGAACAACCGCGAGGCTCGGGTTCGATTCCCGACGGGTCTGGGTGCTAATTAAATTTATTCTGGTATATATTTAAGTATATTCTATGTATTAAAATCGTTGACTAACACCCATAACACAAGCAGATAATTTGCTTACTTTGGGGTTAGATTCAATTTGTGTGACTTGTCCAGAGATATTTATTATTTATTTATTTTAACTGATATTCAACACGTAACTGTCTTACTAGACAATACGCGTTTTTCCGAAGCGAATCAGTTAAAACTGTTCCAAATAAAGTTTAAGTTCAAAGGGCTAATTAATACATACAAAAAATGTTGACTTTTTCCGAGCGCACTAAAAACATACCTACCACGGGGTGTTACGTAATCTTATTTGGACAGCTCGGTGTGCCCCAAAATATATTTTGGTGCCGAAGAAACAGTGAATGACGAATACACTGAAAACAAAATTTATAAATTTGATGTTTTAACAAGCTATTTGTTATATATGTATATATTATTAAAAAAAGTATCTTCACGCCCATATCCCCGAAGAGGCAGGCAG